>JAOTRH010179170.1:0-12070 GCA_034768845.1 Heliamphora exappendiculata | reverse complement strand
CTAAGAATAAATAGTTTTAAATGGATAATATTTTATATTTTCAAAATAAAAGTATTAACACATTTTGAACAATCAAAATTGACACCTTAGTCAAAAAGTTATGACTTTTATCTCAAAAGGCTCAAACACTTCACCATTATTTAATTAGAATGCTTTGTGTTGATCTTAATTGAAAATTAAGTCAAACACTTTTAAGGAAAAGTATAATTGAAGCTTATCAAGTGTGTTAACACCCATTGATCAAATGGTTTGACACCCTAACTGTTTTACAAGTTGATCTTCAGGTATCAAAAGGTTAGTGTCGACACAAACTAGTTTTGTGTCAACACAAAAGTGCCGAAGTGCCCAGGACTCATTTTTAGTCGACACAAACATATTTTGTGTCGACACAAAAGTGATCCTCACTTTTGGTTTCCGAAAGTTTGGGTCGACACAAATGAAAAATGTGTCGACACAAAACAACCGAGACCTCCTGCAGATTTTTAGTGTCGACCCCAAGACAAATCGTGTCGACCCAAAAGTCCCGAGCCTGCCTACAAAGTTTTGATGTCAACCCCACAAGAATTTGTGTTGACACAAAACAACCGAAGTTGACTGCAGAATTTTGGTGTCGACCCCAAAGAGTAAATGTGTCGACACAAAAGTACCGAGACTCCCTGCAGAGATTTAGTGTCGACACCAAAGGTAAGTTGAGTCGACACAAAGTTGTTCCTCCGGATGCTGAAGTTTTAAACGAGTCGACACCAGATTCATTTGTGTCGACCCCAGAACGTTAGAAGATAAAGTGCAGAAATTGTGTCGACCCCTCAGAAAATCTGTGTCGACACAACCACTTGAAGAACCCTGTCCTAGACACTTTGTGTCGACACCAAAGTTATTTGTGTCAACCCTAAAGACAAAAATTCAAAATACGATAGATCTCAACGGCTGGATTTTTAGCATTTATTGCCCCCACCTATCTCTAACGGTCAAGAACTCACAAAAACTTATATAAAGAGTTACTTTTTAGCATTTAAGAAAGTTGGAGACTTGCATTTACTGTTCTATTGCTCAAATCAATTTCAGAAATCATCAAGCTCACATTTATTGCTACAACTCCAGTTCTTGTTCATCATCTCTCTTTATCCTTTCATTTATTGTAAATTAATCTTGTAAAGAGAGTGAGTATTTTTCGTTTATTACATCTCATTTATTGTAATTAAGGGTGAGTCACCCTTTAACCTTTGAGTGAGTGAGTAAAACTCATCAGAGAAGAGTTTAAGAGATATTAGAAGAAAACAGAGACTTATTTTCATAGGATCTTCTTGAAGCTGACATAGGCTTGTGAATGTGTCCGTAAACATTTAGATAGCTCAAGTGAAGACTTGAAGCTTGTAAATGCTTGTAACACGCATGTGAAGTATTCTGAATAGTAAAAATACTCAAGAAAGATCTTGAGGAGTGGATGTAGGTTAGGATAAAGCCAAACCACTATAAATCCCTGGTGTTTGGTTTTATTTCTCTGTCCCTCATCTTTTAATATTTGCACTGCTTAAATATTTGCATATCTTGCTTTATTACAATATTAAAATATTTCTAAAATAGTTGTTAAATTGCTATTTATTTTTAAAAATTCAATCCATCCCCTCTTGGGTTGCCTAGATCTAACAATTGGTATCAGAGCTTGGGCTTTTACTTTTGACTTAATAGTCTAAGATTTTTTTTTATAACAAGCACTAGTATTGGACTTGTCCAATCTGAAGGTCAATCGACCAACAGACACCCTTTATTCAATGGAACAAACTATAATTATTGAAAGACTAGAATGAGAATTTTTATTCAAGCCGTAGACTATGACCTTTGACGGGTTATCATCAATGGACCCAAAAGACCTACCAAAACTGTTGAAGGCGCTGCTGTCCCTAAACTAGAAGTTGAATGGACTAAAAATAACATTAAGGAGATACAAAAGAATGCTAAAGCCATGAATCTCCTATATTGTTCACTTGACCTAAATGAGTTCAATAGGATCTCTACATATAACACCGCAAAAGAAATATGAGATAGACTCGAAGTTATCCATGAGGGTTCCAATCAAGTGAAAGAGTCAAAAACCAGTCTACTTGTGTATAACTACGAACTATTTAAAATGAAGCATGATGAAACTATATCTGATATGTTTCCTCGCTTCACTGACATTATTAATGGACTGAAATCTCTTGGCAAGATTTACACTAATGCAGAAATAGTCAAAAAAATTCTGAGGTGTATGCCAAAGAATTGGGAAGCAAAGGTCACGGCTATACAAGAAGCCAAAGACCTGAATAGGCTCAACTTAGAAGAACTTCTTGGTTCTCTCATGACCCATGAGATGAACATCAAAATAGATGATGGGGAAGACAACAAAAGGAAGACAGGCATTGCCTTCAAGTCTTCATCTCATGATGAAGAATCTGAAGAAGAGTCCTCTAACGATGAGAATGAAGCCATGGCTCTCATCACAAAGAAGTTCAAGAAGTTTCTTAGAAATAAGAAACAAGGAGGAAGGAAATTCTTCAAGAAGGAATGATACAAGGGAGAACCATACAAGTTCAAAGGTGATTCCAGCAGATTCAAAGCAGAACACAAGAAGGATGAGATAATATGCTACGAATGCAAGAAACCTGAACACGTCAAAGCTGAATGCCCTCAGCTCAAGAAGAAATTCAAGAAAGGCTTCAAGAAAGCCATGATTGCAGCTTTAGGCGAAAGCGATGACACCAGCTCTGAGGATAAAAAAGAAGAAAATGAAGTTGCCAATCTATGCCTTATGGCCAAAGAAGATGATGAGGTAACTCCTTATTCTTTTTCATTAGAGGAACTGCAAAATGCTTTTGAATATTTGCATGATGAGTTGAGAAAATTAGGTGCAAAGAATTCTATTTTGAAAAAGTTAGTTCTTTCCTTCTCAACAGAAATTGAAACTTTAAAAAATAAAAAATTTATCTTGCTAAAGCAAGTTTCTGTTTTAAAAGATGAAAACAAAGCTTTAATTGAAAAAGTTGAGGATCTCACAAAAACCGTTTATAAGTTTACTCAAGGAAAGAAAATTTTGGATAAACTTCTTGGGATGCAAAAATGTGTTTTTAATAAATCTGGAATTTGTTATAAACCCAAGAAGAAACAAAAATTCTTGAGCAACATATTTATCAAGGTATCATCAAATCATCCAAATACCACTTTCTTTCACTATTATGAGCATTGACACATAGAAAATTTTTAAATATTTCTGCTAAGAAGGCTTGGGTTCCTAAAGGAACACACATTTAAAAAACTAACATCAAAGGACCCAAAAAAATTTAGGTACCAAAAATCAAAACTTGATTCTCCTTGCATGTGTGTCTCAAATCGTCATTCAAGGAAGGAATGTGGTGCCTCGATGGTGCTTGCTCACGACACATGACAGGCGACAAATCGATATTTGCATCTCTCAAATCAAAAGATGGAAGATTTGTGACTTTTAGAGATAATAACAAAGGAAAAATCATAAAAATTGGCTATATTGGTAAAATTCCTTCCCCTTCTATTAAAAATGTTTTCCTTGTTAATGGTTTGAAACATAACCTTCTTAGCATAAGCCAACTTTGTGACAAAGGCTATAAAGTTGTGTTTGTTCATGCTAAGTGTGTTATTGAAGATTCAACTAATAACAAAGTTATTCTTAAAGGTCATAGGCATGAAAATGTTTATACGTTTACTCTAAATGATCTTTTTAAGAATGACACCAAGTGTTTAGCCGCCTTGAGTGATAATAGTTGGTTATGACAAATAAGGTTTGGATATGCACACATAAACTTGATTTCTAAACTTTTGAAAAAGGAATTAGTGATTGGGTTACCCCAAATCAAATTTGAAAAAGATAAAGTGTGTGATGTATGTCAACAAGACAAACAAATTAGAAGTTCTTTTCATTCTAAAAATGAGATTTCAACTTCTAGAACATTACAACTATTGTATATGGACTTATTTGGTCCAACAAGAACTTTAAGCCTTGGAGGCAAGAGATATGTCTTTGTTATTGTAGATGACTTCACTAGATATACTTGGGTGCTATTCTTAACTCATAAGGATGAAGCCTTTGCCTCTTTTTCAAAACTGTCCCGGAGAGTTCAAAATGAAAAAGGTTTTCATATCATAACTATCTGAAGTGATCATGGTAGAGAATTTGAAAACAAATATTTTGAAAAGTTTTGTGATGAAAATAGTATTAACAATAATTTCTATGCTCCTAGAACCCCTCAACAAAATAGAGTTGTTGAGAGGAAAAATAGGACATTGGAAGAAATGGCTAGAACCATGCTATGTGAAAATAATCTACCACGATACTTTTGGGCCGAGGCTGTCAACACTGCTTATTTTATCATAAACAGAGTTTTGATAAAAGCTTCTCTCAAGAAAATCCCATATGAGCTATGGAATGGAAGAAAACCTAACATCAGTTATTTTCGCACCTTTGGGTGCAAATGCTTTGTTTTAAACAACAACAAAGAACTTTTAGGCAAGTTGGATACAAAATCTGACGAATGTATTTTTCTAGGATATTCTATATCTAGTAAAGCATATAGAGTTTTCAACAAAATTACCCTAGTTGTTGAAGAATCTATACATATTTTCGATGAAGCTAACCTTGATTTTTCAAAAGACTTTTGTGAAGATTACCTTGTAGACTTAGAAAAAAGTATGAAAGATATCTTCATCAAAGATAAGAAAGATCTAAATCAAGAGGAAACTTCAAATTCTCAGCAGAATGCAGTCTAGCAGATTGCAGAATCTGAAATTCCAAAAAATTCAGAATTACCTAAAGAATGGAGGTATGCTCATGGTCACCCGAAAGATCTAATCATTGGTGATCCATCTCAAGGTATCAAAACTCGTTCTTCTCTACATAATGTTTGTGGTAATTTAGCATTCCTTTATCAGACTGAACCAAAATATTTTGAGGAAATCGAAAGCGATGAATTTTTGATCTTTGCTATGCAAGAAGAGAAAAATCAATTTGAGAGAAATAAAGCTTGGACTTTAGTCCCAAGACCTCAAGAACACTCCATTATTGGTACAAAATGAGTTTTTAGAAATAAAATAGATAAAAATAGAGTAGTTCTTAGGAATAAATCTCGATTGGTAGCCTAAGGTTACAATCAAGAAAAATGCATCGATTTTGATGAGACTTTTGCTCTTGTGGCTAAGTTTGAAGCCATTAGGATGTTGCTTACTTTTGCATGCTTTAAAAACTTCAAACTCTATCAAATGGATGTCAAAAGTGCCTTTTTAAATGGTTTTATCTCGAAGGAAGTTTATGTGAAACAACCTCCTGACTTTGAAAACTTTAGATTTTTCAACCCATGTTTTTAAACTTACCAAAACTCTCTATGGTTTAAACCAAGCATCTAGAGCTTGGTATGAAAGGCTTAGCAAATTCTTGATTAAAAATGAGTTTTCTAGAGAAAAAATTGATACCACTCTTTTTATCAAGTCTCAAGGAAGTGACATGCTAGTTGTACAAATTTATGTAGATGATATAATTTTTGGTACAACTAACGATTCTCTTTGCAAGGACTTTGCTAAGTGTATGCAGGGAGAATTCAAAATGAGCATGATGGGTGAGCTCAACTACTTCCTAGGACTTCAAATCAAACAATCTCAAGAAGGAATCTACATCAATCACGCCAAATACACAAGGGACATATTAAAGAAGTTTGACATGCTCAAGGCAAAGCTTATGGGAACTCCAATGTTTCCTACAACAAAGCTTGATAAGGATGAAGATGGTAAAGCAGTGGATGAGAAGCATTATATAGGTATGATTGGATCTCTCTTATACTTAACTGCTAATAGACCGGATATCATGTGCAGTGTTTGTAGGTGTGCTAGATTTCAATCTAATCCTAAGAAATCACATGTGACCGCTGTTAAGCGCATCCTTAGATACCTCTTAGGAACGCAAAACCTAGGATTATTTTATCCTATAGGAATAGCTTTTTAGATATTTTCTATTCAGATGTTGATTTTGCCGGATGTAAAGTAGATAAAAAAAGCACAAGTGGTACTTGTCAATTCATATGCTGATTTTGCCAGATGTAAAGTAGATAAAAAAAGCACAAGTGGTACTTGTCAATTCCTAGGACACTCTCTAATCTCTTGATTTAGCAAGAAGCAAAACTCAGTAGCCTTGCTTATAGCCGAGGCTGAGTATATAGCAGCTGAAAGCTGCTGTGCACAAGTTTTATGGATGAAACAACAATTAGAGGATTATGGCTTTCACCTAGATCATATCCCTATCAAATATGATAACACTAGTGCAATTAATATATCCAAGAATTCTATACAACACTCAAGAACACAGCACATAGAGATTATACACCATTTCATAAGAGATCATGTGCAAAAAGGAAACATTGAACTTGAATTTATAGGCACAGATTACCAATTAGCGGACATTTTCACAAAATCTTTAAATGAATAAAGAATATGGTTTATTAGAAGAGAACTGTGTATGTTATGTGCTCCAAATTGATTATTTATATGCCTTACTAACCATGTCTTTTATTGTATTTCAATATGCTTGATATTCTTTCTTGAATGTGAAAATGTGTCGACACAAATGTGTGAAGTATCGACACAAACTGTATAGAAGTGGCACTGGGAACAAAAGTGTCGACCCCATTCTATTCAGTGTTGACACCGTAGTTTTTCTTGACTCTCGGTAAATTTGTGTTGACACCAACTTTAACTGGGTCGACCTAAATGGCCAAAAAGTGTCAACACCAACTGAAATTGTGTCGACACCATCGCTCCTTTTCGATACCCACATTTGACACAAAATGTGTTGACACCAAATTAGATTTGTGTCGACACAAATCGTTACATCTATAAAAGATGTGTTGGTCCACAAAACGTCATTTCGTTTCCCGCTCTCTCTCTCTTATAAAATCGTTCGTCTCCCGCCTCCTCTTCCTCAAACCCTGAGTTGACCCTCCTTCCTCTTCTCAAATCCAACCCAAAATCCATCAAAATGCCACAAAAAACAATGGGTAAAGGATCGAAACGAACTGAAGAGGGCTCGCCTTGAAGCCTTAGGACTTCAAAGAGGAAGAAGACAACCAAGGCAACGACGACAGCGACGACGACGACCTCTGGTCCTCAAAACGTTACCTCCTCTGAGGTAATTTCTTTTCAAAATTTTAAATCTTGTCAACTTTATTTTTCATCTTCTGTGAATCAAAAAATTTGTCCCGAGCGTTCTATTGATTTTGCCTATTTTGATTCGATTGAGATGAGGTTTAAGGACCTTTTCTCTAGCCTTGGGTGAGAAAGGCTCCTCCAAATCCAAGAACCTCACTATCCCACACTTGTGAAATCATTCTATGCTCACATGCACATTCCCCTGATTCTGTGCACTACCATCACCACTTGGGTGAATGGTAAGGAAATCACTCTGTCTCTATCTTCCCTAAATGAGATTCTGGACATTCTCCCATGTGACATCTGTGTTTGGCATAGCCAGAAACCTATTGAGGTTGATGATTTCTCTTTTGAGGAATGTGTCAAAAATATCTTTGAAAATGATGATATTAACCCTTACAAGCCCTTAGAGGCCAACTCCTTAAAACCAAAAATGAGGATCCTTCACCACATGGTCAACCATATTTTCCTCCCTCAGATGGAAAAAAATTGATGGCGTTTCATACATGCACATTTTTATTATGTGGTGTATTCTGGAGAAGAAAAACCTTAATCTAGGTTTTCTTTTCATTTCCCATATGTTTCACTCCTATGGGAAGAAAAATTTCTCTCTGCCACACGGGATGTACTTGACCAAAGTGTTTCGACACTTTAAGGTCAACCTCTCTGAGAAAAAGGCCATTGCCTTTTCTAAACATGATTTGTATGGGAAGTCCTCCCTGAAACATATGCAAATTACATGTGTGGATGGTACTTGGACCACCATTCTCAAAGGTACCCCCGCATCTGTCAGGACTCCTCCTCCTCCTCGTGATGTATCCTCCATTCCCATCGATCTTGACTCATCACCTGCTAGACCTGATCACTTTGGACCCTTTGATACTCCTGGTCTATCTTACACTGCTCCTCCTCACACCACATCCACCCCTGTCCACCCTATTGCATCCTCATCATCATCCATTCATGTTCAAGTCGACAACTCTGAAATCCTTTCATCAATCAACTCCCTGTCTTCAAAAATCACTCTCTTCTAGGCCAAAGTTGATTCTTATTTCTTTGATTTGCATCATACCATCTCTTCCCTCTCTGAGAAAGTAAAACACCTGGACAAAATCAATCGGAGCCTTAAACGTGACGTCGAAAGCGCCACTGATGCTGGGAGGGCCCTTTGCAAAACCATGGATGAAAATATTTCATCTATTGTCAATTGCAACAAGGCCATTCTACATCAAGTGCGCAAGGAATATGATCAAGGCATTATCACGGCCGTCCATGCAAATGCTCAGAAGGTGAAAGAACACCTCCAATGGATCAAGAAAGCTTAGGTTAAGCAGTTTAAGCCCAAATAAACCAAAGAAAACAAGGTTGCACGCCTTAAAAGGGAAGCTGACCTGGCTTTGACAGCAAGATGGGAGGCCCTTGCAGCGGGTGAAGCCAAGAATGATAGATCACGTGCCGCCAAAGAATGAGCTTCTGCTAGCAAGGAGAAGGCCAAGGCAAAGAAAGAATTCAAAAAATTCATGGATGATCAGTAATCCCATTTTTTTAATAATTACAAAAGGGGATAAGAGAAGGGGAGGAAGTAGAAAAGTGAAGAAGAGTTTCACATTGTTATGACAGTTGAAGTTTCAAATATTACTTTTTAGTTCTTATGAAGGTGAAGATGTAAAGTTTTAACATTCATTTTTTTTGGTTGGTTGAATGGTTGATGTTTGTTAAACTTGGATGTTTGAATTTTTTTTTTCGATGAATGGTAATACAGTCATTATGCTTTCATATCCTGTTCATTATATCTCAACTCATTTGCCTATGAATGTGTGTTGAATGGATTACATATGAAATTGGATGTGGCTGGTTAAATCATTTTACACATTTACTGTTTTGTACAAATTAGAATAAATTCAGAATACTTATTGATCTCTTATGCAAATTATGTTAAAAACTATATATTTTCACTCTGTTGTATGCTTAACTGATAAAATTACTTTATATATTTAAGGCATATCGATAAGGAGAGAACCCTTGTTAAAAAATATTTTAAATTATTTTCTAGAAAATGGTAATATAGTTGTAATCATCAAAAAATAGGAGATTGTTAGCCCAATGGTTTTTTAATTTGATTTTGATGATTTTCATAATTCATTTTTTAAGAATAAATAGTTTTAAATGGATAATATTTTATATTTCCAAAATGAAAGTGTTAACACATTTTGAACAATCAAAGTTGACACCTTAGCCAAAAAGTTATGACTTTTTTCTCAAAAGACTCAAACACTTAACCATTCTTTAATTAGAATACTTTGTGTTGATCTTAATTGAAAATTAAGTCAATCACTTTTAAGGTAAAGTATACTTGAAGCATATCAAGTGTGTCAACACCCATTGATCAAATGGTTTGACACCCTAACTGTTTTTACAAGTTGATCTTCAGGTACCAAAAGGTTAGTGCCGACACAAACTAGTTTTGTATCAACACAAAAGTGCCGAAGTGCCCAGGACTCATTTTGAGTCGACACAAACATAGTTTGTGTCGACACAAAAGTGATCATCACTTTTGGTTTTCGGAAGTTTGGGTTGACACAAATGGAAAATGTGTCGACACAAAACAACCGAGACCTCCTGTAAATTTTTGGTGTCGACCCCAAGATAAATCGTGTTGATCCAAAAGTCCCGAGCCTGCCTACAAAATTTTGGTGTCAACCACAAGAAGATTTGTGCTGACACAAAACAACCGAATCTGACTGTAGAATTTTGGTGTCGACCCCAAAGAGCAAATGTGTCGACACAAAAGTACCGAGGCTCCCTGCAGAGATTTAGTGTCGACACCAAAGTCAAGTTGAGTCGACACAAAGTTGTTCCTCCGGATGCTGAAGTTTCAAATGAGTCGACACTAGATTCATTTGTATCGACCCCAGAACGTTGGAAGGTAAAGTGCAGAAATTGTGTCGACCCCTCAGAAGATTTGCGTCGACCCAACCACTTGAAGAACGCTGCCCTAGACACTTTGTGTCGACACCAAAGCTATTTGTGTCGACCCTAAAGACGGAAATTCAAAATACAGCAGATCTCAACGGTTGGATTTTTAGCATTTATTGCCCCCACCTACCTCCAACGGTCAAGAACTCACAAAAACTTATATAAGGAGTTACTTCCCAGCATTTAAGAAGGTTGGAGACTTGCATTTACTGTTCAATTGCTCAAATCAATTTCAGAAATCATCGAGCTTACATTTATTACTGCAACTCAAGTTCTTGTTCCTCATCTCTCTTTACCCTTTTATTTATTGTAAATCAATTTTGTAAAAAGAGTGAGTGTTCTTCATTTATTACATCTCATTTATTGTCATTAAGGGTGAGTCGCCATTTAACATTTGAGTGAGTGAGTGAAACTCATCAAAGAAGAGTTCAAAAGAGATTAGAAGAAAACATGGGCTTGTTTTCATAAGTTCTTCTTGAAGTTGGCATAGGCTTGTGAATGTGCCCGTAAATATTTAGATAGCTCAAGTGAAGACTTGAAACTTGTAAAGGCTTGGAATACGCCCGTGAAGTATTTTGAATAGTAAAAATACTCAGAGAAGATCTTGAGGAGTGGATGTAGGCTAGGATAAAGTCGAACCACTATAAATTTCTGGTGTCTGATTTTATTTCTCTATCCCTCATCTTTTAATATTTGCATTGCTTAAATATTTGCATATCTTGCTTTATTGCAATATTAAAAAAAATTTAAAAAAAATTTTAAATTGCTATTTATTTTGAAAGACCCAATTCACCCCCCATCTTGGGTTGCCTAGATCTAACAATTGATCTTGGCAGTTTTGCCTCTAACACTACCCAACAAGGGTATAAAGCGAGTAAAGTCGGAGGCGCCAATATAAACCCGGCTGGAAGCAGGAAGGGCATCATACCACTCCAACACCTTTCCGGAGACAAATAAAGAGTGGATCAAGTACATGGAATACGCAGCAGACAGCCAAAAGTAATAAAAACCCTAGGTTCGTGACGACCCTTCGGTTCTTTCAAGCCTTAGAAAACTAGGCGCTCTAACCCTAGGTTTGTGTGTAGGTGACGATCTTTCGATTTTTGCACATCCTAGTAAAAGACTAGGAATCTCAAGCACTGGTGCGCTAAGCAAATCTCTATCTTCTTGCATTAAATATTCTCTAAATAATAAATTAAAAAAACTTTATTTTTTCCCCTTTTGCCCTAACTTTTAAGATTAACTTTTTACAAATCTTTCAAAACTTGTCCCAACCTTCTAAAAAAAATAATAATAACAAAATAAATAATAATAATAATAATAAAAGAAAGAAAAAAAGCCCTAAGATTCCTCAAAATTTCTAACATTTTTTTAAAATTTTTCTTAATTTTCTAGAATTTTCTTAAAATTGTTCTCAAATTTCTAAGATCTTCTTGAAATTTTCTTTAATTTTCTAGGATTTTTGAAAAAATTTCAGAAAATTTCCTAGATTTTCCAAATTTTCTATTTTTCCTAAATTTTCTAAAATTTTCAGAAAACAATCCCTATGATTTTCCAAAACTTTTCCTTAAATTTCTAGGATTTCTCAAAAAATTTTAAGATTTTCTAAAAATTTACTCGATTTTCTAGAATTTTAGAAAAGTTTTCCAAAATTTTCCAGATTTCCTAAAACTTCTCCGAAATTTTCTAAAAATTTCCAAGGATTCTAGATTCTCTAGATTTCCTAAAAATTTTATCTTAATTTTCTAGGATGTTTGAAAATTTTCTCCTAAATTTTTTATAACTTTTGAAAAATTTTATAAGGTTGTTAGCACCTCTTAAATTTTTTTACCCTCAGTTATAGAAATTTTTGACAAAAATTTTAGAATTTTTAATCAAAATTAGCCTCTTAGTT
>JAOTRH010179148.1:0-12073 GCA_034768845.1 Heliamphora exappendiculata | reverse complement strand
CCATCCCAATATGCAATACAAGCAATACATGTACACGTGCCTCTTCAGGACCTCGTTTCAGCCTTCAGATATCGCACACACACCCACACCCGTGCCTCATCAGGATCTTGTTTCAATCCGTTAGATATCGCACACACACCCACCTCATCAGGATCTCGTTTCAATCCGTCAAATATCGCACACACACCGGCTTTCGCAGCCTACCTCATACACCAGCTTTCGCAGCCTACCTCATACACCGGCTTTCGCAGCCTACCTCATACACCCACACACGCACACGTGCATCACCAACCAATATTTATATCTACTGGATCACAGATTTATCTAATCCATTTCATACACATATGCAAATCTAAACCAGAATTTAAAACATATAACCATATATCAACACGACGTTCCACAAACCACGTCACATGCATATAAAACTCTAGGTTTTAAAGTATAAACTACGTTACACATAATGATATCAAACCCATGTAATTCACTTACATAATCCGTACATAAATAAACTAGAGTTCTAAATGTACAAAGCCAGTTATAAATGCACATAACCATATATAACTTCACATCATGCCACCACCCGCCAAATAACCCGACATCCACTCAAACGATTCCCAACTGACATAACACGCTGCCACAACCCCGCTCGAGTGCACAACCACCGCTCAAGCGGTCCCCTACCAACATACATCTCTGCTACTCCAACGCTCGAGCGCACAACCACCGCTCGAGCGGTCACCAACCGACCTAACACTCTGCCACCAGGCCGCTCGAGCGCACAACCACCGCTCGAGCAGTCAACGCTGGGAAGAAACCCAAACCAAGAAACAAAACCAAACCCCCGCACAAAACGATTCACAAACCACTTCAAGCACAACTGTACACCAAAACCCGCATCTAACCAAGCACGTCAACCCGAGGACGGCATCTAACAAACACCCGATGTCACAACACGACCCCCAAAACCACCACACGACCAATCGAACCCAAAAAGGAATCCACAGGTATTTAAATCGACTAATTCCCATAAATTAATCAATTGAATACCATAGGAAGCCAATCGGGAACCAAAACCCAACCACCAAAACACTAACACCCAACACAAACCTACGACGCTTACAAGAACACCACAACACCTCACGAAACATGGAATTAGGTCAAAACGGCCAACAAGGATGAAAAATAACCTTTTCCCAAGCATTCGGCCAAAAATGGGTGAAAAATTGTTTGAAAATCTTGATACACCTTCACTCTTTTGATCATAACTTTTTCTACAAAAATAATTTTAAGGTGAGAGAGGTGTCATTGGAAAGAGGACTTTAGGGGCTTGAATTTGAGGATAAGAAAGACCTAATTCCGAGTCCGAACAAGGGAGATAACATCAAAACAAAATAGTCCCACGTAGTCAGTCCGCTCGAGTGGACTTTGGGAGCTCGAGCGAGCTACCACCTGAGAAAAATCTAGTTTTTCTGTTCTTGAGTGTTCTTGGCCCCCAATCTCTCAAACATCCACTATGATGCATCAAAACACCCTTACACTTACCGATTTGCATATATATAACACTGACGAACATACACAAGCCCAAAACATTTAGAATCACCTAACGAAAAACCTCAAAAATCCAATTCCATCCACCGAAATCAACACAAAATCCTTTTTGAAACCAAAACCCGATTTTCTTGAAACAAAGTCAGATCTACAACAATCTAACCGTTTTAAACACACACGATTACCCGTAGCACCCTTATAAGACATGAGAGTCTAGGATCCTACTTCGGCGAGTTAAAAACTCGACGTCTCGAACCACGTGCAAAATCGAGTTTTGCCAAAATCAAAATTTGATCGGATGGTTGCGTAGCCCTCGATGTCGATACCAAGAATCTGCAGTCTGATCGTCGAAAATTGAGCTCTGGGCCCCCGAGAACTTAGAGAGAAGGCATAGAGAAAAAGAAGGAAACTTAGGAGTTAAGTTTTTGAAAATATCTTTTTGAAAATATCTAACTCCAGATATTTATAGGCCTCCAAAATATCTTTTTTTTTGAAATTTGTGCCACAATAGCCCACGACCCTGAGAATCTACCCTGCATGCATATCTAACCCAGATTATCCATCAAAAGCATTAAAAACATGCTATCACATAAACACAAAACGCGCGTCGAAAAACACCAAAAAAAAAAACGGATCAGGGTCTCACAACTCTACCCCACTTAAAGGAATTTCGCCCCCAAAATTCAACTCAAGGTTAAAACAACAAATCGTCGATCGCAATCGACACAGACATACGTGATGGTTAGCCAAACCGTTCCTAGGATATAGTCAAACATGGTTAGGAATCCTAAACAATGGCCAACTATCTTAAGGACACGGGATCTACCACGCACCTCAACTTCACATCCTTACCAGCCATTGCCTCAACATAGCACACCACCCACGGAGTCCATCACCAACTCCAAACCTATGGTCGCAGCCTCGAACACGGCTTCACCCTCTCCACGCGAGCATCATGGCTATACGAACGGAAAGACATAACACAACATGCAACATATAAACACAAACCACATAAACATGCTAACACATAAGCACATAGGTTCATGCTAAATAAACCCCACATACTGAGGAGAACCGACAAGAATGACACGTCAATCTGGACAACCTACTCAGACTCCCTGCTAAAAATCACGTCAGCTAAACGCGCTTCTAACTTGGCTCCCAAGTTTGTTAATCCAAACTCCCAAAGGCAGGACTAATCAATCCTACATTCAATCCCCATGGTCACATATACACATCTTTCACATAGCTAACATGCTAACACGTTTATACTATCAAGCAGCACATGCAATCAACCTCACACGGTGATACACTCTCTTCCCACGGCTCATAGGTATTCGAACCCAGAGCTTTGATGCCAATCTGTCACGCCCCAAACTCCAGCTCACGTGAAACACCCACAAACAACTAAACATAACACCCAACTCGAGAACACTCTTAAAATGAAAAAACCATACATGCATTGTATATAAACGCCGAACGGCAACATTACAAGGCTCCAACACCAAAAATCATGTTATAAGCATACATATAACAAAAGAACAAAAAAGGAAGACTATAACTCTTCCACCTCGTCCGGCACTTCAGATCAACCAGCGTGACCGGTACATGAAGAAAAACAAATCCCACACCGCGAGCCAAACCTCAGCAGATTCTAAACAACACATGCAGTATAAGCTAAACATGCTCGATAAACGAAGTGCAATTTTTCACTCTCTTTCAAGCCAATAAAATAATTTGAAAATAGTTTTAGATCACGAATCACCAGAGCCAATAAAAATAAGTTTTCACATGCAATGGGAAAGCGAGGATAAAAATTATTTGTCGACTCATCAGAGCCTTGAAAATGATTCAGGTATTACGACTTCCGCAGGCCATTAATATAGTATTTCGACTCCCATAGGCCGATAATACAATTTTTTAAGAAAATTGGTCTATCTGCCCTAATATGCAATACAAGAAATACATGTACATGTGCCCCTTTAGGACCTCGTTTCAGCCCTCAGATATCACACACACACCCACACCCTTGCCTTATCAGGATCTCGTTTCAATCCGTCAAATATCGCACACACCCCCACACACACCCACACGCACACCCACACCCGTGCCTCATCAGAATCTCGTTTCAATCCATCAGATATCGCACACACACTGGCTTTCGTAGCTTACCTCGTACACCAGCTTTCGCAGCCTACCTCATACACCGGCTTTCCAAGCCTACCTCATACACCCACACACACACACGTGCATCACCAATCAGGATTTACATCTACTAGATCACAGATTCATCTAATCCATTCCAAACACAAATGCAAACCTAAATCAGGATTTAAAACATATAACTATGTATCAACACGACGTTCTAAAAATCACGTCACATGCATATAAAAATCTCAATTTTAAAGCATAAACCACGTTACACATAACGATATCAAACCCATGTAATTCACTTACATAATCCGTACATAAATAAACTAGAGTTATAAATGTACAAAGCCAATTATAAATGCACATAGCTATATATAACTTCACATCATAACACCACCCGCCATATAACCCAACATCCACTCAAACGATTCCCAACTGACATAGCACGCTGCCACAACCCCGCTCGAGCACACAACCACTGCTCGAGCGGTCCCCTACCAACATATATCTCTGCCACTCCACCGCTCGAGTGCACAACCACCGCTCGAGTGGTTACCAACCGACCCAACACTCAGCCACCAGCCCGCTCGAGCGCACAACCACCGCTCAAGTGATCAATGCTAGGAAGAAACCTAAACCAAGAAACAAAACCAAACCCCCGCACGTAATGATGCACAAACCACCTCAAGCACAACCGTGCACCAAAACCTGCATCTAACCATACACGTCGACCCGAGGACGCCATCTAATAAACACCCGAGGCCACGACATGACCCTCAAAATCACCACATGACCAACTGAACCCCAAAAGGAATCCACAGGTATTTGAATTGACTAATTCCCATAAATAAATCAATTGAATACCATAGGAGCCAATCGGGAACCAAAACCCAACCCACTAAGACACTAACACCCAACACAAACCCACGACGCCTACAAGAACACCACAACGCCCCACGAAACATGGAATTAGGTCAAAAGGGCCAACAAGGATGAAAAACAACCTTTTCCCAAGCATTCAGCCAAAAATGGGTGAAAAACGGTTTGAAAATCTTGACACACCTTCACTCTTTTGATCATAACTTTTTCTACAAGAAGCATTTTAAGGTTAGAGAGGTGTCATTGGAAAGAAAATTTTTGGGGATTCAATTTGAGCACAAGAACGACCTAATTCCAAGTCTGGACGAGGGAGATAACATCAATACAAAATGGCCCTACCCAGCTAGTCCGCTCGAGCGGACTTCGGGCGCTCGAGCGAGCTACCACCCGAGAAAAATCCAAATTTTCTATTCTTGAGTGTTCTTGGCCCCCAATCTCTCAATCACCCACAATGATGCAACAAAACACCCTTAAACTTACCGATTCGCATATATATAACACCCACGAACATACACAAGACCAAAACATCTAGAATCACCGAACGAAGTACCTCAAAACCCGGTTCTATCCATCGAAATCAACACAAAACCCTTTTTGAAACCAAAATCCAATTTTCTTGAAATAAAGTCAGATCTACAGCAATTTAACCGTTAAAAACACACACGATTACCCATAGCACCCTTATAAGACATGAGAGTCTAGGATCCTACCTCGGTGAGTTAAAAACTTGATGCTTCGAACCACGTGCAAAACCGAACTTCGCTGGAATCAAAATATGACCGGATGGTTGCGTAGCCTCAATGTCGATACCAAGAATCAGCAGTCTAATTGTCAGAAACTGAGCTCTGGGCCCCCGAGAACTTAGAGAGAAGGCAGAGAGAAAAAGGAGAAAACTTAGGAGTTAAATTTTAGAAAATATCTAACTCCAGATATTTATAGGCCTCCAAAATATCTTTTTTTTTTAAATTTTCAAATTCGCGCCACAACGGCCCACGGCTCCGAGAACCTACCCCGCATGCATATCTTACCCAGACCATGCATCAAAAGCATTAAAAACATGCTATCACATAATCACAAAACGCGCGTCGAAAAATGCTGAAAAAGAAAGCGGGTCAGGGTCTCACATACAGTGCATCAAGTAAATGTATCCATACCTTGAGTAGCCATCAATGAAACTGACGAAGTACTCAAAGCCACCTCTCGTCCGAACTGTCATAGGACCACATACATCATAATGAACTAGTTCTAACAGTTATTTAGCTCTATAGTCTTTGGCCGAAAAAGGCTTCTTGGTCATCTTATCCTGTAAAAAAGATTCACATACTAGAAGTGTCTCAACTTCTAATGAACTTAAAGGTCCATCTTCTACCAGTCTATTGATCATTTTTAGATTCATATGACTCAAGTGCAAGTGCCCAAGAAACGTTTGGTTCATTAAAAAATGAAACTTTCTCTTATATGGTAAATTAGATATGTTATTTAATTCAGTTAGTTGCAGTGTAGGAGAGATAAGAGATACGACATACAGATCATCCACCAATGTACCAGAACAAATAAAATATTTATTTTTCTTAACAACCACAAAGTCATCAAAATGAACAGAATATTTGTCATTTATTAAATTAGAAAATTGAAATTAAATTTATTTTAATTGAAGGTACATAAAGATAATTTTTTAGAAGTAAAATCCTATTTCTACTAAAAGTGAGAGTGACATCTTTTACTGCAACTGCTACCACCCTTATATTATTGCCCATTATTGATTTTTCTGAAATCCCTGCAATGAATTACAGACATGATTAGAGGCTCCCGTATTTACACACCAGATACCAGTAGAAAACACCTATAAAAATGTTTCCATAACCTGTGAACAGAAATTACCCTTTTTGTTCATTGTAAGGACCCGATTCTAAACCATAAGATTAATGACGGTATACAGACATGATTAGAGGCTCTCGTATTTACACACCAGATACCGGTAGAAAACACCACTAAAAATGTTTTCATAACTAGTGAACAGAAATTACCCTGCTTGTTCATTGTAAGGACTCGGTTCTAAATCATAAGATTAATGACGGTAAACTAACAGGATCTTAGATCATAGTATGTCACGCCCCAAACATTCAGGTCACTCGAAAGCCCATCAAAATACCCATTTAAGGAAAATAGGTTTCACAGTTGATAATCAAAATGTACAACATTTGGATAAAATTCCCACAGTTTAACTCTCAGAAACTGGAAGCATGCATTCTCATACTTGAATAAGTATATATCGCCTCAAGGTGTACAAAACCAGCCTTCTGAAACAGGCATCACATGTAAAAGTACATGTACAAAACAGAGAAAACTATAACAAGTCTTCTATCACCTCTGCAACTAGGTCATCTCATCATGCTCACCTTGAAAGGTTTTACAACAAAATCCCACACCGTGAGCCAAAGCCCAATAGAAAGTAGACAGTAAAACTATAAAGCAGGCTATGCAATTATACACACACGGGCTCAACCACGGGAGCCAAAAAGTTTTTCTCTAAAAAACTATCAATTTTTCATCAGACTAACACGAGTCTCAAAAAGGTTTTATCTCATAAAACCTCACATTTTTTATCCTTCAAACTATACATATCATCCTAACAGATATCATGCCACAGTTAAGGGAAAGCTGTAAATAAACAGTAAGCTCGACTCAGGCCACACAGCCGAGGAGAAGATAAAATGTAGTCCTATGTACTAACTCAGCCATACCGACAAAGGTAACAACTATAGACTCTCATCCATTATCCTCGACCCGTAGGTTTAGTAATGACAAGCTCTATACGGAGTCACAACAACGACGCCATTAACGGAGGAAACCGAACCACTCAATTTACGGGAACTAGTCCGAAGGTACAGAGCACCTACTGCTTAATTTACGGGACCTGAGCTCGATGGTACAAAGCACCCAATCACACTCAATTTACGGAGACTAATTCGAAGGTACAAAGAACCTACGCTGCACATGTTTCCAGACTTACACCAAGGAGCAATGGAAGCCTAACTCAACAATACCCACTGTCACAATACATCTATGGAAAACATTTAAAAACCCACCGTAGCTCAACTACAAAAATCCAAAAAATAGAGTATGCACCACATGCATAAAAAGAGATCCAATCCATTGACATGGAGATCTAAAACCATTTCCAACAAAACGTTTAAAAGGCAAGACTTAACCCCGCAAGTTAGCTCTACACCTCCAAAAAGACATTTTTCACCCGATTTCACAAATCACCGTTTTCAAACCTCATTTTGAAAATTATGGATACCACGTATCCGTAACATGTATACAACTGAGAAAAATCGTAAAAACCTCACTTTTACCCGAAAATCACATTTGATGTATTTTTCTATCCGGTGAAAACACATATAATTACATAAAACACTCTTATACAGCAGTAGGGTGTAGAATCGTACCTCGGAGAGTCAAGAACTGGACGTCTCAAAACTGAATGGCATCAGAATGAGAATCTGACCGAATGGATGCAAAGTCCTCGGCCCCGATAGCAAGGATCCACAAAGGAATCAACAACAAACTAAGCCCTGGGCGCTCAAAGCTAGAGAGAAGGAGGAGAAAAGAAAAACTTAGGTCTGAAGTAATCTTTTTCTCTCAAAAACACCGCCACTGGAACATATATAGAAAACCAAATTTTGGTCTGTTCAGTCGACCGAACCACTAAGTTCAGTCGACCGAACTCCACAAAACCAGTACAGTCGACCGGACTGGACCCTCCAGTCACCAAACTCCACACCAGTGGCGTACTAGAATTTACTGCTAGCACGCATTCCAGACTCAAGCTCCCATGTCGCTTCCTCAACCCCATGATGATGCCAAAGGACCTTGACATAAGCAATTGTTCTGTCCCGCAACACCTGTTCCTTTGTATCAAGAATCCTCACAGGACGCTCCTCATAAGTGGCATCCTCATCAATCTGCAACTCTGCCCAATCTAACACATGAGAAAGATCAGGCTCATACCTCCGTAGCATAGAAACGTGAAACACGTTATGCACAGATGCTAACTGAGGTGGCAAAACCAAATGGTCAGCAACATCTCTAACCCTATCAAGAATCTCAAAAGGTCTAATGAAACGCGGTGATAGCTTCCCGCTACGACCAAATCTCATCAAACCTCTACGTGGCGAGACCGTCAGGAACACATGATCCCCCACTGCAAACTCTAACAGTCATCTCCTCTGATCTGTATAACTCTTCTGACGGCTCTGAGTTATCAGTAGGTGCTGGCGAATCACAATAACCTTCTCTGTCGTCTCTCGCACCATGTCGGGTCCCAATACTGTGGTCTCCCCCACATCTGTCCAACACACGGGCGATCTACATGGTCTACCATACAAAGCCTCATACGATGCCATCCCGATACTGGACTGATAGTTGTTATTGTATGTAAACTCTGCTAAAGGTAGATGATCCTCCCACGAACCTCTGAAGCCAAGAACACAAGCTCTCAGCATATCCTCTAGAATCTATATAGTCCTCTCTGACTTGCCATCCGTCTGGGGGTGAAAAGCAATACTGAATGTCAAGTTTGTCCCCAAGGCCTCCTGCAGACTCTGCTAAAAGCGCGAAGTGAAGTGCGGGTCTCGGTTTGAAACAATAGTTACTGCCACTCCGTGCAATCTGACTACCTACCTGACATACAAGCTACTCAGTCGTTCCACCGAATCCCTCACTTGGATGGGAAGAAAGTGTACAGACTTCGTCAACCTATCAACCACAACCCATATGGCGTTGTGTCCCCTAGGTGATAGAGGAAGTCCTGACACAAAGTCCACCGTGACGTGCTCCCACTTCCACTCTGATATAGGCAACAACTGTAGCAATCCTGCCGGTCTCTAGTGTTCTGCCTTTACCTGCTGACAGGTGAGGCATCGGGAAACAGACTGGATCACGTCACTCTTCATCCCTGTCCAATGAAACTGACGGCGTAAGTCATGGTACAGCTTCGTGCCTCCAGGATGCACAGCAAGACGAGAATGATGACACTCACGTAGAAGATCAGCTTGGCATAACTCTGGCATAAACAACCTGCCCGCCAACTTAAGACTATGATCAGAACCCACAATCCATCCTGTTGTATCCTCACCACTAGCAACGTGGTCTCGTATCATCTGAGCCTCCTGGTCCACCTGCTGGACCTCTAGCACATGTGCTATCAACGCAGGTCGAGTAACTACAGAAAATAAGGTGGCACCCGTCTCATTCTCCCTGAGGCACAAATCAAACTCCCCAACTATGCAAGCATATCCCACTCGCGTATAGCCACAGAAGCTAACGACCCGTGAGATCTCCTACTGAGCGCATCAGCCACCACATTAGCCTTCCCTGGATGATACTGCAAATCAAAATCATAATCCTCCAACAGCTCCATCCACCACCGTTGGCGCAAGTTCAGGTCCTTCTGTGAAAACAAGTATTTTAAGCTCTTGTGATTAGAGAAAACCTCGAAATGCTCACCATACAGATAGTGACGCCATGTCTTCAAAGTGAAGACCACGGCTGCTAACTCCAAGTCATGTGTAGGATAGTTCTGCTCGTGCGTCTTCAACTGCCGAGAACCGTAGGCTACAACCTTACCTCCCTGCATCAGATCACATCCGAGACCGTCATGTGATGCATCACAGTACACAGTATATCCCAAGCCTTGCTCTAGAATGATCAACACTGGTGGACTAGTCAACCTCTTCTTCAGCTCCTAGAAAGCCGACTCACAGGACTCACTCCACACAAACACAACTCCCTTCCGCGTCATACGCGTCATCGGTGCAGCGAGTCTAGCAAAGTCCTTCATGAACTGCCGATAGTAGCCGGCTAGACCTAGAAAACTACGTATCTCAAAGACACTCTTCAGTCGCTCCCAACCGGTCACAGCATCTATCTTTGATGAATCCACTGATACCCCATCTGTTGACACTACGTGTCCCAAAAATCTCACCTCAGTCATCCAAAACTCGCACTTCCCATACTTCGCGTACAGGCGATGCTCTCTCAAAGTCTGTAGTACGATCCATAGGTGATCCTCGTGTGTCTCCCTAGTGGGTGAATATATTAGAATATCATCCATAAACACTACCACAAAGCTGTCCAAGTAAGGATGGAAAATTTGGTTCATCAAACCCATGAACGTAGTAGGTGCGTTCGTCAGACCGAACGGCATAATCAAAAACGCGTAGTGACCATAGCGAGTCCAGAAGGCTGTCTTCGCTATGTCCTCATCCCTAATCCTCAACTGATGATATCTCGACCTCAAGTCAATCTTCGAGAAGCAGCTCGAATCCCTCAGCTGATCAAACAAGTCATCTATCCTCGACATCATATACTTGTTCTTCACTGTCACCTGGTTCAGCTTCCTATAATCAATACACAAACGCAGCGATCCATCCTTCTTCTTCACAAAAAGAGCCGAAGCTCCCCACGGCGAAGTGCTCAGACGTATAAATCCTCTGTCTAGCAACTCCTGTAACTGCACCTTGAGTTCATGCAGCTCAACGGGTGCAAAGCGATAGGACGGTATAGATATGGGAGCAGCTCCGAGAACTAAATCAATATAGAACTCCACCTGATGGCTCGGTGGTAACTCATACAAATCATCGGGAAAGACATCAGGATAGTGTAGACACCCCAATTTGACCCCACCCAATCTTAGGTGGATCCAATATGAAAACAGGTGAAACAAGTGCTTCAGTTCGATTCTCGAAAAGTAATCTAAGCTCGAAATTTGAACCATAACCATCAAAAACCTTTAAAACCAATACCTTGTTGTCCAAGCAATTCCCAAACATGGCGACCGCCAACTCCATTGTGGCGACCGCCAATAGAACCTTGTAGAACCTTTTCCAACATGGCGACCGCCAACTCACATTATGGCGGCCGTCAACTCCAAATGGCTTGACGTGTCTAAAAACGTGTCAACAACTCATTGGTTGAGAAACTCTATAAATACCGTACCTCTGGTACGTTTTCAAGGATAGAAAATTAGTGGGAGGTTTAGTGAGAGAAGTTCTGTCGAGTTGTAGAAGCCCTGCCGAAATACCGAGATCTGAACCTTCGCCCCTACATTGAAGCCTTACTTGGATCTCCACCCGAGGATTAGACCACCGAGGCACATTTTCCGACTTGAGGATTTCTTAGCGTTTCAGGTACTTTGCTTGGATCCCCGGTCCTTCTAACTCCATTCCCTCTCTTTTGGAGTGACCAGGTTAAGTTCAAATTCAATTCGTGCGTTTCTTTAGTTTATGATTTGTTTTGTTTATTAATCAATTTACTTCATGTAATTTAATCATTTTAATTACATAGTTTACACACTCACACTTTGCACATTGTCATTTTATTTTTTTTCATTAATTAGTGCCAATATTTTTGGCAATGACAACTTATTAATATTGTTAATTGTTATAATCAAGGCACTTACATCATATGAATATAATTGTCAATATTACAT
>JAOTRH010179137.1:0-12074 GCA_034768845.1 Heliamphora exappendiculata | reverse complement strand
GAGGGTTTCCCATATAAATACAAGTGTCGTTTTGTGTTTGTTTATTTAGTGTTTGATTTGTTTTTATCATGATCATCTAGAAGCATAAATTGTAAAAACATAATTTTTCAACATCAATGATATACACTTTTATGTTCTCAAGTTACAAGGTATGTGAGCCAAAACTGAAAGATGAAAATGCTGGAGTCAATATTTCTATTCTTACCAAACGATGTCAAATCAAGTAAAAAGCAAGCAGTAGATTACATAAGATAAGATGCTTGATAATTTTCTAAATATAAATAAAAAATTGCTCAATGAGTATTTATGTGGTATCAGCATATTCTTTGTTCAATATATTTTCTTCTATATATAAAAACAATTACTTGGATGCGATGAAAATTAATTGCATAACATATAAACCTCCACCGAAATCTCCCAGTAATGCATCCCAATATGTCTTCATTATGAGCCTTAAAGGGGAACTTATTTTTTACTCCATATTTGAGTTTCAATATTTTGATTAGTGTATATTACATGTCATATGTATATATACTGCAATTTGCATAACAGGAAGCAAAGTGTAAGAAAAACTTAGATTTGGGAATTTTTTCTCAATTTGACGAGCCTTTTTCTTTTCTTAAATACTTAATTAGATTTTTGACAATTGTAGTCCTGATTTTTACTCAAAACTAGTAACACCCATGAGTATAACCACACAAATGAAATTAACAATGTCATATAGAAATGCACCACACATGTCATATTATCCTTTGCCACTTATACTAGCCAAAGAAGACATGTGTCTTCTCTCAAAGCGATTCATGCATTCATGGATGATTATATAGAGGAAGAAAATGTTTGAGAGAGCGAAACAGGATAAAGAACCAAACAAAGCTTGCAAAGCTTATTAAAGATTCTCGTCTTAGAGCTTGTTAACAAAATAAGCATTGTACATTCTCCTATATTTCTATGGTTAGTGAAGGTGATAGTGAAACTAACTAATATTCTCACAGCACTTACGTGTATGCAACAATGAGATAGGGAATGAAAGAAGAATATTAACTAAAGACAATTATATAAACCTATAAGCATACTAATCAAGGTAATCATCAGCATGGCAATTTTGTAAATGCCTCATGTGAAGTTACAAATTTTATGATTTTATCAATGCAAACAAATTTTATACCCAAAATTTACCACATATGTGGATTTGTGACCTGGTTTTCACATATGTCTTAACAATGTCTTATTATGTGCAGATCATATCTTTTATGTTCAAGTTTATAAAATATGTCAAGAATGTCGTCACATTCGAGCGATCGAGGAACCACTTTTATCAAAAGTCCGAAATGGTGACAGAAAACCCACTAATATATATCTAACACTCCTCGTATGTCATCCTTGCTTTGTAGTAGTGGCACGAGCGCTTGTTCTTCATACGCCGTGACTGTTGCTCCTTCGACGAGGATTGTAAAGCTTTCGCTAAAAGCTTCCCATGCATCGTGAGAGCCAAAATAGAGTTCTCATTTGAATCGACATTTCTCATAGTCATCTTTGGTGAGCTTTGGAATAGGGAATAAGAAAGCATCGTTAGACATTAGCTTTGATACCAACTTGATGGATTAGTTTCTAGAGAAAGGGGTTAGGAGAGTGGTCAGGGAGAGAAGTAGAGAGAGCGCTCCCGCATTGCTAGTAGAATGGTTGTCCGAAAATGTGTTATGGATGCAAAAACCATAGCCCCTAAGTTTTGCTATTATACTAGTTGTAGAGACTCTTTATATATCTTTGTAATAACCCACCTAACATAAATAAGGGAAAGCTAAAAGTTATAACTCCCACACAAAAGACTAGTACTTATTGTGACTCTTGATACACTAGCAATCATGAAAAGGTACGTAAAAGGTTGTAACATCCCAAAGACATTGAAAGGTCTTGGAATATGAAGAGGTCATGCAATTAAGTGTTGAAAACAAGTTTACTTTCAATCAATAACATGATCCATAAACAATTACAACCAAGAAAAGTAGAATCTTACATATAAATATTAAATTGAGGACTTACATTTTACATAGCTCCATCTGGATGAATAAAGCCTTCTTCTCTATCAACTTGCCATCACTAGCAGTATAACCGATCGTCTCTATCCAGGACTATGATTGAATAGGAAGGTATAACGTTATAATATGTATATACAATGGAATCTCCAAAAAAAAATTGCAAATAAGAAAAACGGTATCATATGAAAACACTAAAAATAAATTGAACTGACTTGGAAATTCTACCTGAAAGTAGCGCACAATATGAGGGTGACCGAGTGAGGAATGAATAGCAGCTTCTCTGTCAAGAAGCAAAATACAAACAGAAGTTACGAAATTAAACATACTCTTAATGTGATCAAGTAAGAGGTTCTTACATATCAAGACCTGAAATCTTCATCATTTACCAGAAAAATAATAAATATAGCATAGCATAGCATAGGATGGTGCGGTGTGGTCTGGTCTGGTCTGGTCTCGGCTACTCTGGTATAGTATAGTATAGTAGTATAGTATAATATAAAAGAAACAAAAAAAATTAATTACGACAATATACAACACAGAATTACTCCTTAAAAATTAAAGTTAGTTCCATTGCCTCAAACCAAAACCGTAGGAAAAAGCTTCCTTGCTAGCCAGCCAGACTTAAGGGTGTTTAAATTATACCCACATGCAACAGATCTTTCGCTAGTATCCATCTCCAGCGAGGCTTCATAGATGCCCTTTCTAGTAAAATCTAAGAGGGAATCTCTCTCGTCTTCAGATAATACAGGATTAGGTTTCAAAACATTCATATCAATCTGAGAAGCAGAGTATACATCTTGCCCCTTCATACTAGTCATACATTACTGAAAAGTCCTTTGTATGTTATCTGTAGCCGTATGTATCGTACCATCATTATCCTGGATACACAATATCTGAGTTTTCCAGCATCTAACTTAATAATCCTCTAAAAATAAGCATTATTCTAATCAATCAAATTCAGTTTCTTGTTTAGAAATCTGCCCCAAGAAGCTCTTCCACTTTCAACAAGTGTGGGAGTTCGTGCTGAGTTTTTAACATGTTTTAACCTGGAATTCTCAGGATAATAGTCCCTAAAAGCACTTCGGTATATCTCCAGCTCCTCCCCCTTCAGTTTGACTGACTTATCCAAGCCAGAATATTATCCTCTATGCAGCTCTTTAACCTTAGGTTTCATCACCTTTGGTTTCTGGATCAGCCTGTACATAGAGAAACCCCTTATCTCAGCTTGCCAACCATCTCTCACCAAAGTCAAGAAATTCTCATTCTCGCCCCATAAATTAAGGAACCTGAATGGCCTCATGATCTTCATATCAGTGCCTACCTTGTTTAAAGCTGCTGAATGATCAGGATCCCAAGTTCCAGGAAGTGAGCCAAGGTTTGGTACTAATGTAGCCATGCCTGCTTAAATCTTCATCCAATGAGCAAGGTCATGACAGTTGCATGTATTATGATGACATCACATAGTATTTACAACCTCTAGGCCACAATCATGAAATTCCAGGCAAGGATAGATCGAAATACCATCAAAACCAAGAAGCCATAAGTTTGTTTCTAATCCCAAGGAGATCTTGGTGTAGTGATCAGTGATCACTCCCTTTGATGTAGTGAACAGATCAAGCATCAGATTTCCAAGCAACCCATATTTGACCATTTGTTGCATGATAGTAATTGAATAGAAACTTTCATTCTTAAAGCAAAAGATGTAAGTTTAATAGAAGTTTCTAGCTTTGACTCTTGTCTCGATCAAACGAACTAAACTGACGTTGTCGACTTAGAATAAAATTAAGTTTGAAATAACTATGACCTAACACAGAATATTATCAATACATCAATCTAGCTAGAACTCCTCTTGTAACTAACCTTTGTACTTGCTCCTCCTTCCCTAGGATCAGTTTGATCCTCTTGACAGCATATTTTCTCTCGTCGATATGGTGCTTGCACTTGAATACTGTCCCGCTTCCTCCACTAGACAGTTTCACAATATTGTAGAAGTCTTCTCGAAAACGTGATATCTTCTGCTCCACGAAGAAATCAAGCAGGATCTCATCATATCCAGCCTCGTGAAATAGCTCTGTCATATTAAGAGAAACTGCTGGTTCTCTTCCACCTTGATGAGGAGAGGGGGACACCAGGTTATATTCGAAATGGCTCGTGCTGTTAACACAGTCAAGCTTTCATAGCCACCTGATTAAACAGTGTTAAAATACACATACACGAAAGAAAATGATAGAGCACGATAGGAATTATACAGAGACATGAATAAGACTGAAAGAATTATCAACTACAATAAGAAAGGTATATAAGAAATTTTACCTTCGGAAGATTGAAGCAGACGCTACATCAAAACAAAGGATAATCAATAAATAGAAAATTAGCATATAGAGCACCAGTAAAAATAAGGAAAACAAATCAAATACATTCCTTTTCAAGATTGGTATATTTTTCCTCGTATCACTGTAAACTTTGAATGAGAACCAGACAATCTAGATGCTTGATGTTCCTTAAAATAAAAACGAAAGAGTAAAAACAATATTAAGAAAGACAACCACGTCACTCTCATTTCTTAACAACGAAATGGAGAGAAAAAAAGAAGAAGAAGAAGACCTCGTCGCATCCGGCCATGAAATCAGCATTAAAAAGCGTTTCGAGATCGTTTAGATGGGTTTTTAGCCATGTTAATACTATTTCAATAATTAGTATTTAATGATGTTTTTGTAATTTCGTGTATCGGGTTTTTAGCACACTATTTAAGCTTTTTAGAAGTCGTCTATCTTCACTCAATTTTTTACATTGTTATTTGGAATATCAAAGAGGAACCCTAGAAAGGTTTTCCCCCGTTTCGAATCCTTGTTTGTGCTTGAATTCGATGCACTTCACTCCTTAGACCATGAGGATAGGAGTGATACATAATCTACATATTAATGTTGAGGAATATTTTAATGAAGTATATCCTCCAATGTTATTATGAAATATTAGTGTAATTATAACCCTAAAAATAAATTTTCGATATATGCTAGAAAGATACGACGAGGGTTAGAATTACACCTATAGACTTAAACAATTTTAAAGCCTTAACAATCCCAAAACGAATTCATTGATTCCCTTAGCGGCTTGTACTGTTCATCTTCGTTAGTTGAGAAACCCAAGAGCCATCGCTGCAAGGGATCTTCTCATCGATTCACGTCGAACTCAGGCAACGAAGGCAAACAGAGTAATTGCCCCGGTTCATCTAACAGATCCATTCTTGTTCGCGTCAAGTCTCAACGAGAAGCGAAGCGAGGCGCATCCAGGGACCTTAATTCTTTGACAAGGACGTCTTGAATCGTGAACAAAATCGCAATCTTACCTGATTCAGACGAGGTTCTGGTCTCTGACGACGTGGATGTATCACCTCCATCTCCGCGGTATTGCGATTCTGATTGTGTCATCTTCTCTCTGTTCGAACCTTCGGCCATTGAAGAGGAAGGTTAAGCAAGCAGGAAAGAAGGATCCTGATGGTGGAGAGGATTGTGGAGTGGGAGATTATGCGAATCAGAACCCTATCATTGATGATACTAGGGTTTCGAAGAATTTGTCGGAGGTTAGTAGAGAGGAGAAGTGTATTCCGACGGAGTTTGTTGATACAGAGCAGGAAGTGCAAATCACAATGCGGTGGTTTGTTTTGGGATAAAGATAAATGGGATTATTAAGGATTATTAATGACTCCTATGAAACTAATATTCTCATATTAAATAATATATTTTAATATTTACTTTATATTTGTTTGTAATTGAATAATTATTTTGGAATTGAACCAATTAGCTTTATCCAGAGTTTAAATTTGTCAAACAAACATAAAAGTTTAGGATTGAATTAATTTATGCAAATCTATTCAATATCGGTCCAATTCAGTTTCCAATTCATATTGTTTTTATTAAAAAAATAAAATTGATTGGTTGATTGGTTCAGGTCAATTAAAAATCATTTTGACAATATGAAATCATCATTTTGTTATTTCAGATAAATGGGGTGTATAATATTGCAGATATTGTGCACGTTAGATATGTCACAGTATAGATTTTTTTTATAAAAAAATATTGTTGTTTTTGTTTTAAGCCCTAATATGAAAACTTATGAAATGAGGCTAAACTAGGTGAAATTCCCATATTTATTTACTTGATGCTTTGCGTTTAGAATCTGAGTAGTATGTAAGGAATGCAATATAGAAAACGTATTCTGTTGTATAGAACAAATCATCCACAGTAAAAATATAATATACCTGTTGCAGCATAGATATTGTTGAGTCAAACTCATGATGTCTACAAATTGAGTGATAGACAAACTCTAGCCTTAAAATGTCCCACTATGCATCAAAACTGAGACTCGTCTGTTTTGAAAATGAACCTGCAATTGGTGTACAGTAAGACTGCTGATTCAGAAAGGAATACAACAAGGTTGATTTAGAGATGAACATAGCAAGGCTGGTTCAAAGAAATGCAGGAAAGCTGATTCAGAGAGGAACACAGTGAGGCTGATTCAAAGAAATGCGTAAGGCTAGCAGCATTGAGGACATGAGTAAAGGGACAGTAAGGCTTGGGCATTTGGGCTTCTGCAGTAAGAAATGGTTTATCCTGAATTGTTCCCGATTGAAAAGGATTACTGCAACAAGACGGAGAGACAGTAAGGTCAAGAACAACAGAAGGATCCAGATGAAGACAAAGATCACGTGGGATACTTTGCCCAGTCCAGTGTCCTTTTAGTGTCAGGAACGAAAATCACGGACTTTGACTAGATGATTCCAGGATGGCGTGAAAGCGATGTTTCAGGGAAAGGACGACTTCGACAACGACTATAATTTTGGGATTGCTCATAAATACAGAAGGTGATGCCCAAGATTAGTAGAACATGAAGCTTACGAATCTCCATTGCTCTGAACTGAATACTCGTGTAGTAAGGCTCCAGTGAAGAGAAGTGAAAAGTTGATTGCTGAAGATCTGAACCAACAATCAAAAAGTAGAGTATGAATGTGTTAGTGTTCTACAAACAAGATCAAGAAGCTGTTTCAAGTCCTGTAGAGGAGAAGAAAAGTTCTTGAGTTTTGGTTTATATTGTCATTTACACATTTTAAAGTGACGAGTTGATTATGAGTCAAAACAATCACATATAGTGCTATCCTCTTAATATATCACATTGATAATCAAGGAAGACTGGAGTAAGGGATATAGCTGTCTTTCAGCTATATTGTCTAATCAGTATAAAAACCTTTGTGTTTTTACATTATTGCTTTCAATGTCTATAACCCCATTGCTAATCAACTTTGACTTTGAACAAAACTTAAAGGAATAAACAGTAGTAAGATTTTGCATTATTGTAGTAATCTCTGAACAACCCTGTCGTCATTCTAATTTTGATTAGATTATAAGTTTTCTTACAGTAATCTATGTTGGGACTATAAAATGGTTTCAGAGCCAACCTTCTTAGGCTTAACAGTTTTTGAAAAGAAACTCTACTTTATTCAACTTGCAAAGAAGTTATTGATCTGAGTTTTAAGAATGTCAGGTGCTAGCAAAGTCTTCATTCCCTACGATGCCCATCCTCATCTATTCAAGGATCACAAATTTAATCATTGAAAGGCTAGAACGATGTTTCATTTTGATCAGGCCGATGAAAGGATGAGAAAGACGGTACTCGAGGAAAGATTCATTCCCATGGGTCCATCCTTGGTTCCTGAAGCCAAAGGGAAACTTGTCCCTAAGAATGAGAAGGATTTCTCATAAGAAGATAAGGAGCACATACAAGTAGATCAACGAACCATGGGGATCATTGTAAAATCCCTAGGCAGTGTTATTCTTGAACTGGTCTTACACTGTAACATAGCAAAGGAGGCATAGGATGCCTTAATCCAAAGAAACGACGGCACAGATGAAATAAGGGAAAACAAGCTAAATCTCCATATTCAGCAATATGAGCTTATAAAGATGAATGATAAAAAACCCTTATAGAGTTGTTTGACAGATTCAATATTCTTGGGGAAAACAATACCCCACAGAAGGGCAAGGGTTAGGTTAGAGGGTGTGTTGGGTTAGTTTAGTTTGAATGTGATCAGATTAAAATGAGGATAATATGGATATTTTAAATTATTGGATATCAAAACAAAAACCAAAATTTAATTGGATATTTATATGTGTCATAAAATTAATTAATTGAATACTAAAATGTGAATGAATACTAAAATGTGAGTTAAAATTTTGTCGAACGCTTTAAAATAATTGTTCTTATTTTTTTAGGAAGATTTTGCATTACTTAACAAGCCACATAAATGACAATACTCCCTGTCCCAAAATGATTACAGTTGATTCTATTATTATTTTCTTCGTCCCACATATTTTACAACATATATGTATATTGTATTATTGTATACGTATGAATATAAATCTTATTTTCATATCAAATCATTTCTAGTCGCCCTGCAACATATATTACATTGAAATACGTAACTTATACAACCATCGATGTTTCACGATAAATTTATAGAAAACTACATTTAATCGTCATTACACACGTGCCAACTTTATATCGACATACGTGCAAAGTCAAAATTGAGAAAATATACTTCAATTATTTGATGAGTTTCATTTTTTCATTTAAAAACAAAATAAAAGTCACAGTATAACAGGATGAAAGTACAAAACTTGGCCATATGTCACGGCTCTCATGATGACCACTTTGAAGACGACATCGAAACATATGAGAACTATGCTCCACTCTCAGTCACATCAGAAATGGTTCAACTAAGACTGTCATAGCATTCTTAGGTTAAGGAAAATTTGAATCCCGGGCATCATCTGGAAAATATCACATCACGAAATGAGGGATATGTGTGAGTTTCAAAAGTCAGCATGCCGAACCACGGAAACAAAGTAGACAATCCAAATTTCACCATTACGACTAAGAGAATCACCAGTGACTCCTGACTACATGGTCCAAAACATCAACGGTACTTCAACCAAATGACGTACTCGAGTTTATGTAAATCCTGCAGGAGACTACTGTTCCAAACTATAGACCACTAACCCACAGCACAATTGTCATGGAACGAATAGGCCATTGTCGCACGTTCATACTTCACCATCCATGAAGCTTCCTGTGATTCTACTCCAAAACATTTCTTTATCGCCTGGCAAAACCATGTCAAAGGGTATGGGTGTTAGTGTTCAGTTCAATCACTGCCTCTGCCCATCAAAGGACTCCATCGTTGCACCTTAAGACTTCACCACCTGTTGAGCTTTTCAGAGTTCGCCTTCAGAGCCTTCCTCATCGCCTGCCAAAACAACATAAAACAGAGTCGGTGGTCTTTTCAATCACCCTCTCGAGCATAGTTAAGATAGTAGAAAATCGCCTCTTGGATCAGAAGCAGATACCACAATGCACCACACCCTGGATTAGAGACTAAATGGAATTTCATAAACCACGGTATGTTACCAAATACCGACATGAGCAGATGACCGGTCATGAATTCATTTCCATGGAAACAGGCGATAAAAGTTGGTCTTGAATAAGAGGAATACGTTAGTGCAAGCGCCCAAGTGAGGTGAATCAGATTGATCAACAACAATACTACATAAAGGAATGGAAAATTATGCACCAACGAGAGGTATAAACTACCTAGGTTTTTCCTTCTCAGCAAGAGGGTTTGCTGATTTGAGTATCCATAAAGGCCTTCTCGCACAAAAAGACTTAGACTACTTATCATTGCATAATGCTCATAATTTGGCCATGATTGACTCAAACCAAATGTTGGAACGAATGGACTGCAGAATTATCCAATCTTTAGAAGTAACAAATAATTCTCCAGAACACTTGGCAATGAAGGCAACTTAAATAGGAAAGGCATACCTACTTGGATGCAACAATAAGCATCAACTACATGACTAGACCAATGCATAATTCTACAGAAAGATATAAGGAGCATGTCCAAGAGCATCAGACGTGGAAGAAGCTACTTGTTCTCAAAGGCAAACCTTGTTCAACTTGCTGAAGCTGGAGTTGCTCGCCTTCATCAATTAAGCATGCATCCTGTCTCTTTTTAGTCTGTATTAAAAGAGACAATGGTCTGTTAGTTGGGCCACAAGGCTGGTTCCCTTGTTTCTTACACATGGATATATCCCAACGTCAGCTTAAGGGATTTGTCACAGCGCTCAATGCAGTTCAGTTGTAACTCATTTTAACTGTTGAAAGTACAATAACATCATGAAGAAAAAAAAAAAAAAAAACCCATCATATTTCTATCAAAAATCCAAATCTGGCATAATAATTAGAAACCAACTCCAATCATACAGTGTATATTGGAAGCAATCGAATTCTCTATAACTAGACCACTACTAATTAAGGCTAACTCTGAATTGATTTGTTGTTCATTTCTCACTACACAAACAGATACTTCATAGATTTGTAGAATTCACGCCCTCAAAGCACCATGTAATCTAATGGACATATATGAAAACAAACAAAGAAATTAATTGAAAGAAGAAACATTCACAATTAGATTTTGTCAAAACCCAAATCCGAGAGAGTAGAATTTTCGAATCCTAACTCAAGGAGCCCATGCGGAAATTCAAAGGAAACAATCCTCGCAATCACGAATCCATTAAGTAAAAAACTAAAAATGAGATAGATTCGGACGAACAATACTAGACGATGGATTTCGACGTGGTGCAAGGAATATACTAGAAGGAACATTCACAATTAGATTTAGTCAAAACCCCATCGGACTGATTAGGCTATTCATTCAACTTCTCCAACCTGTTGCGAAAGAAGAAACATTCACAGTTAGATTTAGTCAAAACCAAACAAGAATGTTTTCCCAATAGGTTGGAGAAGTTGAGTGAGAGAAGAGAGATTAAGAAGATGGAGATAGAGGTCGACCGAGAATCGAACTGATTAGGTTACGGGGAGTTTTTTTTAAAATTATTTTTAGGGATGATTGAGCTAAGTATCCAATGGAAGTTTTCCTTATGTTTTGAAATCCATTTTGACTTTCACAGTTCATATACACGTCACTGTCGTGAATATACGCATGTTCACAGACTCATTGTTTACATTTTATGAATGCTAACAGATATTAAAACGTAAATGAAACTTCCATTGGGTATTTTTTGCCAATTCGTCTTTATTTTTTATTTTTATTCATTTTTCATTAAAGGAAAAAGAAAACATTGCAATTCAAAAGAAAAAGGAAAAGAAAAGAGCAGAGGTTTTCAGAGTGTTTTTTCCGTAATCGTTCTAATTTCTAAATGTGAGGCTTATTTGGAACAGTTTAGATGCTGCATTTCAAAAGGACATGATTTAGAACAGAACTATGTATCGTTTCTAGAGCTTAATTATTTAGAATGGTAAAAGCTTCCGTTACTAAAATGAATTCTAAAAAGCCTAATATTATGCAGTAACTCCCAAACATGTATATTTTACTAGGTATCACAGGTTGTAAAGAAATATACCATTTTCTGCTTTTTATTTTCCTCGGCAGCAGGAACAGCTACAACAGCTACAGAGACACCAGCAAGACCAATATCAACAGAGTCAAGATCACCGCCTCCACTGGCACCAGCATCTATAGCAAGATGCTCAAAATTCCTTTTCTTCTTCTAACAACAAATTCCATTCTCTTCATTCTTCTTCTTTTTTTGCTTCAAATTCCATGCCAATCTGCCATAAAACATTAACACACAGCAGTACCAACATTCCAAGGCAAAACGACACTAAAAACACAATTTAGACAATTTAAAGGGAATAAAAACAAACGTTTAGAATAACGAAATGATGTGTGATTTCATACACATCAAATTCCCCTAAGCTAAACCTTTGCTTGTCCCTAAGCAAAGTCTAGACTCAAAGCATAGAAAGAAATGTGAAATATAGAAAAAACTAGCAAAAATCAAACATCCTATAGCTAATCAAAAATCCTATAGCTCGAGCATTGAAGTAATCAGATTGCCTCATTTCAACACCAAATACATGTCGAAAGAATATAACTCAATAGTCATCCTTAATCCTTAT
>JAOTRH010179136.1:0-79371 GCA_034768845.1 Heliamphora exappendiculata | reverse complement strand
TTTTAAAAAATGTATTCAAAATTTAATTAAATATTGCAACAAATAAATTAATTTTTTTAGAGACTAGAATTTAAATTATTACAAATAAATTAACCTTTTAGAGAATAGAAATTAGAATTTAAAAAAATTGAATTAAATTGCAGAAAATTAAATTGCAATAAATAAATTAAATTGTAAAAAATAAAGCAAACCGAATTAAGGAACTCCGATCTTTAATCTTGATCTTGATCGATTTGTGTTTTGATTTTGATCTTGATTCTTGATCTTCACTCCTTGATTCTCCAACAATTGGACCGAACCCGAATATCACCAAACCTGAATATCACCGAGTAATTAGAGAGAAAATTAGAGAGAAGAGAGTAGAGAAAAGAGAGCTGTTTGGATGAAAAAAATGAAAATGTACCTCCCTATTTATGGAAACAAAATTGTATTAAAAAAACCACACAAAACTAGCCGTTGACCGGGCCTGGGCCAGGCCCAACGGTCAAAATATTTCAGCCGTTGATTTTTAAAAAAAAAACTCATCCGGGCCGTCCATCTAAAAAACTAGCCATTTGAGGGGGAAGAGGGCCGGGCGGGCCGGGCGGGCCGGGCCCAACGGCTAGCCCGGGCTCGGGCTTGTGGCGGGCCTATGGGCGGGCATGCATGCAGGCAGGCTTTGGCCCGGCCCGACGAGCTTAGGGGGTGCGGCCCAGGCCCGACCCATGAACAGTACGGGCCGAGCTTGAACAATGGCGGGCTTCGGGCAGGCTTCGGGCCCCCCGTTGGGTCTCGTACCATTTTTACACCCCTAAACGTAGGTTTGGGTTGAAGCCGAACCATTATAAATTCTATGTTTGTTCTCTCTTCCCTTCTCTTTTTCTAGTTTTTTGTTTATTTGTTGATTAATCTACAGTTTTAAATACTTGTTTTCATTATATTAGAATATTTTTTTGTTAGTTGATTTAATTCTTATTAAAATGTTTAATTTTTTAGAAATTTAATTCGTCTCCCTCTTGGGTTGCCTAATTGGGTAATAATTAGTACCAGAGCAAGGGCTCTTATGTTTGGCTTAATCGTCTCAGAGTAATCCATGACATCCATTTATGGATTTTCTCTATCTGAAGGTTAATAGGCCTTATTTGTTTAATGGAACAAATTATAATTATTAGAAAGTTAGAATGAAAATTTTTGTTCAATCTATAGATTATGACTTGTGGGGGTAATTATAAATAGACCCAATATAGTTACAAAAGCTATAGACGAGGTAGATGTTTCTAAATTGGAGTAAGAATGGACTTTTAGTCATATTAGAGATATTTTAGTGAATGCTCATGCTATGAATCTTTTATATTGTGTTTTAGGTTCAAATGAGTTTAGTAGAATATCCCGTTGCAAATCGACAAAAAAATATGAGATATGTTACAAGTTACACAGAAATGAACCAGTCAAGTTTAGGTATCTAATATAAGGATGGTTGTTCATAACTACGAGCTTTTAAAAAAAAAAGTCTGATGAGTTTATTTCTGAAATGTTTACAAGATTTATTGATATTATCAATGCTTTGAATGCTCTTAGTAAATCTTATACTTATGTAGATATAGTGAGAGATATTCTCAGGTGATTATCAAAGAGTTGGGAACTAAACGTGACGACTATACAAGAAGCTAATTAAGGATCTCATCCAGCTAAGCCTAGATGACTTCTTGGGTTCACTCATGATCCATGAGTTAAACATGGATACGAATAAGAATGAAAACAAGAAATGAAAGAGCATTGCTTTCAAGTCATCTCATCACAACAAAGAAAAAACTAATGAAGAGTCAAGTGACGAAGTCAACGACATTAATTTGATGACCAAGAAGTTTAAGAAGCATTTGAGAAAGAAAAAACAAGAAGAAAGAAAGTTTCTAAAAAGAAATGGTAGTGAAGAGAAGAGCATAAATGTAGCGCCCCTGTCCCGTTTTAATATAAATCGTATATGATTTTGGGACCAACCCAAAGTGAAAACCCTTTTTTTTCGAAAATAATGTCCTTGAATAATCCATATGTGCCTCAAGATCACTTATAAGAAACTTAGTTCATAAAATTTCCAATGTTGGAATCCAGCGGAGACCGCTCAAGCGGACACCCCACCGCTCGAGCGGTGACACACCCGAGAGTTTTTGCTTAAAAATTGTGAAAAATGCTTATATTCAAGGAAACCTGATTCAAATGATATTTTTTTTTTTTGAGACTGTTTGATGGGATAAAACCAAATGAGGAAAGCACGTAATTGAAAAAAAATTGTCATTCATCATATACCAAACGTTTCTGCCAAAACCATTCTTTGGGAAATCAAATCCCCCATCTCAATCCAAGTAATAACGCCCTTGCATGCATGCATCATATCAATGTGTGACCCTAAGGTCTTACAATAACAGTTTGGTTCAAAATTACATTAATCCAACCGTTCAAAAAGATTACATCCGTACACTTTTATTTCTCAAAAAGCTAACTGTCCAAAGAAACAATGTAATCCTAATAACTTCCCCAAAAGCTACCAAACGCAGATCTTACTCCATAGCCCTCTTTTCGATGTCACCTGAAATGTTATTAAATAATATGACCCGAAGCTCGTAGGAACAAGGCTAACAATGAACACATGCATGATATGCGAAGATGGTTATGCAAAATGCACGAATCCACTTAATCACTTCATAGCGTTTGTTAGAAATAGAATTTCTCCTGCATAACCGGGTTTCATAAAGAAAGATTATTATTCCACGTTTTCTTGTCATACTCATAGGAATGGTCATCATTTACCATTAATTCATCAATCTTACTATTCTATATTAACCCAAACTATTTCTTCATTTTGTCATATTACCTAATTGAGGTGTCCCAGAACTAAGTTCATCGTTACTCACACACATATAAACATGCTTTACCAACTCATTTCGTGTTTCATCAACTCATAACTCAAATTGTAGGTAGCGGCGTCGGACGAGCGTATAGACCCATGTAGCATTACCCTCAATCTGGCCACACGGGTCCTGTGAGGTAACGATACGTTCTATACCCCGACACGACTAACGTCTATTCCCGGTTATCAACCGGCGGGTAGAGAACCCAACTACGTCCTTTCCCGGTCTTCGGCCGGCAGGTAGAGAACCCGAATATGTCATTTCTTGGTTGCTAGTAGGCGGGCAGAGAACCCAATCTGCGCAGTTTTTAGGACTTTCACCGAGGAGCAACCCGTGCCCAACCTTAAATAATTTGGAAACCGGTCCTTTTTAGCATATCATAACACAACACACGCACACGTGAGTCCAACCCAAATGGTTCCTCTCACCAACCCATTTCACTACACAATTTAATCATCCATATTTCCATTATTCTAGGCTCAAAACCAAATTAATCATCATGTGACTTCAAAGTCACAAATTCATTGATTTTATTCAACACTTGACTTGATATTAAAATACATTACATGGATTCATAGAATTAAATCACGATAGGCAATAATAACATTCAATTTAACCATTAATCATGTCAATTTTATCATACAACACCATCAAACCCAAAATCCCCAATTTCATTTCCATGCTTTAACCCAAATCGCAAACCCTAGGTTATAATTTCTCACTCCAAACACAAGATAGGACAACATTAAGATGGATTAATGATAGATCCTTCACAAATCCAAGATTTAATCTTCATTATTACCGAATTCAAATTTAGGGTTTCGAAAATCACAAACTTCATGTCTTTAGGTTCATAAACTAGAAAATACGACACATATCACTTAAAGATTCAAAGAAAGTCTTGAATCCTACCTTTTAATGCTAGAACCGTAAGAAAAGACCCTGGATGAACTCCAATCACTTGAATCTCCAACCTCGGGGTGAGAACAATGTCTCCAAAGCCAAACAAGCCCTAATTATCTCTCAAACCTAAACCCTAGCACTCACCCGAGCTTTAGAGAGAGACACACAAGGTGAAAATGAGGAAAAAGAAGGTCCACGCTCGTTTTTAAAGCATCAGGTCCGCGACAGCCCGCTTGAGCAGACCCCTACCGGTCGAGCGGTCCCATACCTGAAAACTCTCTGCCACCTCACCGCTCGAGTGGTCAAGCCACCGCTCGAGCGATCAACCCTGAGCTGTAATTCTCACTTACTAAGGCTGAAATCGAATCATACACATGCAACCTGTCGTCCGGCTACACATTTTTTTGTAGAACTTCACCTTTGATCATCATAAACAAATACATACAAGCTCTAAACTAAATTTTTACACGTGATTCTCTCTCCCCAAACATCCCCACAAAACGTAGTAAACATGCTTTTACTAAAATTCAAAATTAGAAAGGTCCGGGTTACTACAAGAAAAATAAACGAAATCATTTGCTATGATTGCAAAAGATCGGGTCATCAAGACATAATATCCACAACTAAAGAAATCACACAAGATGGCAAAAAATAAAGCTATGATAGCCACACGGAGTGATTGTGATGAAAATAGCAATGATAATGATGCAAGTGATAATGAAGTTGCAAAACTTTATTTCATGACCAAAGAGGAGGATGAGGTAAATCATAAATCAATTTTTTATGAAGAGTTACAAAATATTTTTGAAGAAATACACGATGAACTTAGAAAAATAGGAGCAAAATTTTTTTCTCAAAAAGATTATTTTCTCTCTTTCCAATAAAGTTAAAGCTTTTTGAAATGAAAATGAGATCTTAAATATGACATCAAATGATTTGAAAAATGAAAATAGAATTTTGAAAGCAAAGGTTAAATACTTGCACCATTTCCAAGTTCATCCAAGGAGAAGAAAACCTAAACAAGCTTATGAGTAATCAAAGATGCGTTTTTGATAAATAAAAAAAACTCACCTAAGAGCCTCAGACCCTCTTTTCTTCCTTTCTCTCTGCTTTCTCTCTTACCAGTAGATCTGGTTGGTGGGAGGAGGAGGAGGAGAAGGAGGAGGAGGAGCTGGCTCTCCTTCCGCTGTCCCAATCCCCTCTCTCTCTCGTGATTTTCTTGATACATAAATAAATTGCACTTTTTTGTGTGTGTGGTGGGAAGATCTGCTCCGATGGGGTGCTACGGCGGCTAAATCCGTTATGCGCGTGGTTTTTCAGCCAGATTTACTCCAAAAGGGGTACTTCGGCCAAATATGCTTTGTAGGTTAGCTAGATCTTCTTCGTGGTGGTTCGTCCTTTCGTTTGGGCGGGTGTCTTTCTCTTTTTTTTTTGTGTTTTTGTTATGTTGTGATTTATCCCTCTTGTTTTATTTTGTTTTTTCTTTGTTTTTCATGTCTGTTTGGTGTTCTTTGCACCTTCCCCTTGTATGGGACTTGTCTTCCCGTCGATGGTGTGGGCTTTATCTCTTCTCACAGTGGGAGTTCGAGGTATTTTTCAGTTAGATCCGTAGGGAAAGTAGGGTGAAAATGTGATTATTGCTTCTCTTATGGTAGACGTCGTTGACAAGTGCGACATTTTGGATTTCAGCTGAATTTAGAGGTCTTTATGGCCCATTAAAAACTTGTACAAGGTCATTGTATCGATTTATCCTTTATCCAGTCCTTTGTGGTTCAACTGATGTACTCCTCTCTCATTAATGGAAGAAAAGGATGTTATAAAAAAAAGATGTGTTTTTGATAGAGCTGTAATTGGCTATCAACCAAAAAGGAAACATGTACTTTTCAATGTCTCTTCTAGCAATTCTTACATTGCCTGCTTCTATTATAAAAAGAAAGGACATGCATCACATATTTGTCCTATAAAATAGAATGCTCATGTTGGTATCAAGAAAGTTTGGGTTCATAAAGGAACTAATGTTTTTGATGTTGGGAGAAACATAACGCCATAAGAAATGCTCGGCGGTCTAGAAAACATATGTTTATTAACTTTCAAAGATTACAATATACAAAATTTACAGAAAACGAAATTATAGAAATAACATGAACAGAATATGCAAACAGAGTCGTGTAAACGCAGTTTTCTTAAGAATGATTCACTGCCTACTAAGGGTGTTGTAGGTTTCTCCACCGGCGTCACTCTTCGAGGATAAAATGATTGACCCGAACGTTGGAACACCACCAAGGATTGGCTACTCGAACGCACCAAGTCTGTCTTTTTCTTTCTCACACTTGCAATTGTAATCTGGTCTTTCTCTTTTTGTCCTCTCCCTGTACTCACCTCTATCTCTCATACATCATACATTTGCAGAATACTAGAGGAAACTTTATATAGTCCTTCTCTTATGGAGAGTTACAACAGAATTAAAAAGAGAAATCAATTGCCAATGAATGGTATTAATTTATAGAATTCAATTGTCAATTGAATGGCCAATTGAATTGTTAATTGAATTCAGAAATCAATTCTAGAATAATGGTCAAATGAATTCTAGAATAATGGCCAATTGAATTCAATATTTTCAACAATCCTCCTCGTAAATGAAATTGACAGGGGTACAAACCAGATTACAAAGCTAATTGCAAGAGAGATAAACAACTGAAAGTCCCTGCATAGGATAAGTAGCAGTTAGTCTTGAACCTTCCCTTATGAGAATCTATCGAATTTATCAGTAAATAAATGGGTGGTACCACCTTGAACTGTGTCACCTTAGCAGTAAACTGAGACAATAGGCTTCACACAACAACTTTCACAACAAAATTTTTGTTCTCACGGTTGTGTTCGTTTTGGCCATGAAACACTCTTCCTGGTTTTACAAGTATTTTCTCGAGAATTTTGTCTTGTCAAATTCTCAAAGAAGCGGCCCCACTTCATACTCACATAGGTGACTTTTATTCAATGGTATTTCTCTATACCAGCTTGGTCACCAGTAAAAGTCATTAAAAGCTAGTGATTAACCTCCAAAATCACTGTTGCATCATTGGAATAGATAAGAGTTCTCAAACTCCACGATGATTATTCTAGGTATACGCAATTAGGTTGTCCCGTTGAACCTAGATCTTGGGATCTCCAGTCAGCTAGGTTGAGTTTTCCTTCACGATACCTTTTTATGTCACAGGCTTTAATCCCATGTCCATCGATGCTCATTCAACTAACTCTCTAGTTAACCCTTTGGTTAGCGAATTTGCAATATTATCCTTTGACTTTATATAGTCAATTGTGATAACCCCACCTGAGAGTATTTATCTAATGGTATTATGTCTACGACGTATATGTCTAGACTTACCATTGTACATATGACTATGTGCCATATCTATTATCGATTGACTATTGCAATAGATACACATAAGTAGTACAGGTCTAGGCCATCTTTGAACATCTTTGAGAAATTTTCGTAGCCATTCGGCTTCTTCAGTTGCTTTATCTAAAGTAATGAATTCTGATTCCATCGTAGAACCTGCTATACATATCTGTTTAGAAGATTTCCAAGATACCGTTGCATCATCAAGTAGAAAGACATATCCACTTGTAGACTTTGAGTCTTTCGTGTCCGATATTCAGTTTGCATCACAGTACCCTTCTAATACTGTTGGATATCTGGTGTAGTGCAGCCCCAGATCACGAGTATATCTCAAATAGCGTAGTAACCTGACTATTGCTTTCTAGTGATCATATCCTGGATTACACGTGCATCGGCTCAGTCTACTAACTAAATAGGCTATGTCAGGCCTTGTATAACTCATCAAGTACATTAGACTCCCAATGACCTGAGAATATTCCAATTGGGAGACACTTTTTCCCCCATTCTTAGATAAATGGATACTCATATCCACTGGGGTCCTGGCGACTTTAGTGTCAGAATTGTTAAATTTCCTCAGAATTTTGTCAACATAATGAGTTCGAGACAACGTAAGGCCGTCCAATATTCTGGTGATCTGGACACTCAGAATCACATTAGCGAGACCCATTTCTTTCATATCAAACTTTGAATTCAACATATCTTTAGTAGATTGGATAACCTTGTCGTTGCTTCCCACAATGAGCATGCCATCAACGTAGAGACATAGGATGACATAACCTTCATCATTATTTTTGACATATACACATTTGTCACATTCATTGACTCGAAACTCATGAGACAATACTACTTTGTCAAACTTCTCATGCCATTGTTTAGAAGCTTGCTTTATACCGTACAACGATCTAACTGGCCTACGGACTTTTCTTTTAAGTCTAAAAAAACCTTAGGTTGTTCCATGTAGATTTCTTCATCTAAATCTTTATATAAAAAAGCTATTTTTACATCCATCTGATGTATCGCTAGATTTCGTAAGGCCGTAATAGCAGTTATCATGCGAATTAAGGTTATTCTGGATACAGGAAAATAAGTATCAAAGAAAACTAGATCTTCTTTTTGTCTGCATCATTTGATAACAAGCCTAATTTTGTACTTATCTATTCATCCATCTGCTTTCATCTTCCTCTTGAAGATCCATTTGTAGCCCAAAGGCTTACTACCTTGTGGCAAATCTACTAGTTCCCATGTATGGTTCTGTAATATAGACTCAATCTCGCTTTTAATCATTTCTTTTCAAAACGGAGCCTCAGGACAGCTCACAGCTTCCTTGTACATACGAGGCTCATTTTTTAACAAGTAGGTTAGAAAATTTGGACCAAAAGATGTTGATTTCTCAGCCCATTTGCTACGTCTTAGCTCTATATCAACTTTCTCTTCTTGGTCTCTACTGCTATCATTAGCAGGATGCAAAGAGTGTTTTACTGAACTGGACTCTTTAATGGATCTATATGAAAATATGTATTCAAAGAACGACACATTTTTAGACTCCATAACTGTATTCTCGTAAATATCTATTATTACAGATTCATACATAAGAAATCGATAAGCACTGCTATTTTGAGCATAACCGATAAAAACACAATCAATAATTTTTTTAAACCTATATTCTCCTTCTTAGGAGGAGGTATAGCTACATTCGCAAGACACCCCTGTGTTTTTAAGTAATTATAGGTAGGCCTCCTACCCTTAAACAACTCATAAGGTGTTTGGTCATTCTTCTTGTGAGGTACTAAATTTAGAATGTGATTAGCAGTAAGAACCGCTTCACCCCACATGTTATGAGGTAACCCAGAACTCACCAACCTAGCATTCATTATATCCTTCAAGGTACAATTTTTGCGTTCAGCAGTCCCATTCGGTTGAGGTGAGTAAGGTGAAGTGGTTTGATAGATAATTCTGTGCTCAGCACAATATCCACCAAACGGTGATTCATATTCACTACCTCGGTTACTTCTCAACATCTTAATCTTTTTGCTAAGTTAGTTTTTAACTTCATTCTTGTACAAAATGAATTTGTCCAAAATTTCATCCTTACTCTTTAGCAAGTATATATAGCAGTACTTTGTACTATCATCAATAAACGTGATAAAGTACTTATTAGCACTGAGAGTTTGAACATATTTTAGATCACACACCTCAGTGTCAATCAAGCCCAGTGAGTTAGTGCTTCTTTCAACCAAGTTAAATGAAGACCTAGTTAACTTAGCCTCCACAAAAGTTTCACACTTGTGAGTTTTATCAATATCAAAATCAAGTATGTGCTCTAAGTTAATTAATCTATGCATAGAATCATAATTAACATAACCTAGTATACCATGCCACAAAATGAAAGACTCAAGTACATAAACAACAGGGGATTTCATTTTACTAGCAGTGGAAATGACAGTCATTATGTGAGACCCTGACCTGTTTTATTTTTTTGGCGTTTTCGGACGGGCGTTACGTGTTTTCGTTTGGGCATGTTTTTTATTGCTTTACATGCATGATCGGGCTTAGATATGCATGCGGGGTATTTTTTGGGGCTGTGGGCCGTTGTGATGTGAATTTCAAAAATTTCAAAAAAAATATATTTTAGAGGCCTATAAATATCTACAGTTAGATGTTTTTAAAAGATATTTTTTAAAACTTCTCCAACAATTTTTCTATTTTCTCTCTACCTTCTAAGTTCTCAGGGGCCTGGGGCTCGATTTTCAACGATCCAACAACGGATCCTTGCTTTTGGCACGGTGGGTTATACGTTCATCCGGATGAAATTTCATTCCAATGAACCTTGGTTTTGCACGTGAATCAAGGCATTGAGTTTTTAACTCACCGAGATAGGATTCTAGACCCTACTATTGTATAAGGGTACTACGTGTAATTGTGTGTTTTTTTAACAGTTAGATTCCTGTAGATCTGAGTTTATTTCATGTTGGGGTTTGGGCACGTCCGAGGGTGTCTAGAATGCGTTTGGAGGCTTGATTCGGGGTTTGGAGGGCCAAACTCGTAGCTCAAAAATGATTTTTGCTTGAGTTCGGTCGACTGGATCATGAGGTTCGATCGACTGGACCTAGGTTCTTGAGTTCGGTCGATTGGACCATGGGGTTCGGTCGATGGACAGTGTTTTGAGGCATTTTGGTGAGAATTCCAGTGTGTTGTTCAGTCGACTGGGGGTTGGGGTCCAGTCGACTGAACCTGGACAGTTTTGTGTTTGTGATTTTGGTTGGTTTCTTGGTTTCCAATTGGTTTCTTGGTTTCCAATTGGTTTCTTATGGTATTCAATTGATTGATTATGGGTTAGTCAATTGAAATACTGTTGGATGCCATTTGGGGTTTGGTTGGTTGGGTGGTAGCTTCGAGGGTCGTGTTATGGCCTCGGGTATTTTTTTGGTGTCGTCCTCGGGTGTGACGTGCGTAGTTAGATGCGGGTTGTTAGGGGCACAGTTATGTGCGCGGTGCTTATGCATCGTTGGATGCGGGCCGTGTTAGGGCCCGTGACACCTTTAGAGAAAATGTGGTGTTAGTGACCTTGTGGTTTGAGAGGTTTGGTGTAGTGTTCCAGTTAAGCTTGGTTCTGTGGGTTGTCGGTTATCCCTGTGAGTGGATGTCAGTTTATTGTGGCGGGTGATGTCACGGTTTGAGGTTATATGGCTATGTGCGCTTATAGCTGGCTTTATGTATTTATAATTGTGGTTTATTATGCATGGATTATGTAAGTGGATTACATGTTTTGGTATCATTACGTGTACCGTGATTGCATGCTTTAAGACTCAGAAGTTTTATAGGCATGGTTTGTGGAATATGAGGAATGGATGCATGTGATGCATGCTGCATGAGTTGCAAGTATTATATGAGTCGCGTGTGTAGCATGTGATGTGATTTGTGAAACGTAGTGATAGTATGTGGCTCTATGCATTTAAACTCTGGTTTAGTATGCATGTGGTGATTCGCTGTTATCCCGTAGTTTTCGGTGTTATCCCGTAATGTTCAGTTTTATTCTGTATTATGCGATTTTATCCCGCGGTATGCGTTCTTATTCTCTGGTTTACGGTTTTATCCTATGGTATAATCCATGGTCGACAGTTTCATTCCGTGGCTTATGGTAAAGTATGTAGTTTTACCCCGTGATTTGGTTTATGGTTTTACCCCATAGTATACGATTTTATCCTAGAAATGCATGTTTATGTATGGATCTTTATTTTAGTGTTAGGATTGTGGTTGTGGCATGTGAGGGCTGGTTGTATGTATCATGGATTGGTGAACTGCATTATGGGATGGATAGACCACTTTTCAAACTATTTTAAGAGTCGTGTGAATCGCAATCTAAAACCCATTTTCAACTATTTTCAAGGCTCCTGTAAGTGAGTCAAAAGATAGTTTGTATCCTCGCTTTTTCGTTCGCATGTGAAAATTATTTTTAAGGCTTGAAAGAGAGTCCAAAATTGGACCTCATTTTCCTAGCATGTTTAGTTTATACTGCATGCCTGTCTAGTTCCTGCTGAGCCTTGACTCACAGTGTGGGATTTGCTTTTCTTTAGGTACCGATCATGCTGCTTGATCTGGAGGTGCTGGAGAGGTAGAAGAGTTATAGTCTTCCTTTTTATTTCTATCTGTACCATGTATGCTTATTACATGTTTCTTGGCGTTGGCGCCTTGTAATGTATGCCGTTTGGCGTTTATATAAAATGCATGTATGTTTATTTTGAGAGTGTATTCTTGGGCTGGGTGTTGTGCTTGTTTGTTTATGGGTGTTTCACGTGGCCCAGAGTTTGGGGCGTGACAGATTGGCATCAAAACTCTGGATTCGAATACCTAAGAGCCATGGGAAGAGGTTGCATCACCGTGTGAGGTTGACTGCGTGTGCTTGGTTGGATGTGTTTAGATGCTTTGATAGCATGAACGTGTCAGCATGTTAGATATGTGAACGATGTGTATATATGAGCATGGGGGTTGAATCTTAGGAGTGATAGTCTTGCCTTTGGGCGTTTGGATTAACAAATTTGGAAGCCAAGTTAGAAACGCGTTTAGTTGACGTAATTTTTAGCAGGGAATCTGAGTTGATTATCCAGATTGACGCGTCATTCTTGTCGGTTCTCCTCGGTATGTGAGGTTATTTAGCATGAACTTATGTGGCTATGTGTTAGCATGCTGGGTGTTTAGCGTTTATATTCATGTGCTGCGCCTTATGTATTATTCTGCTTTCATATAGGTGCGATGTCTGTGAGACGGGGGTGAGGCCGTGGTCGAGGCCATAGCTGTGGTGTTGGCCAAGGAGATGTTCCTATCCCTAATGCTGGGGATGAAAATGCTCCCCTGAGACTGATGGACGCTACGAAGTTGTTGCCTAAGTTGGTTGGTTCGATCCAGCGGCTGGTTGCTAGAGGTGAGATCGTTAGGGAGAGAGAAGGAGTGCCTGAGGCGAGGGCTACAGTAGCAATGCGGGAGTTCAGGTGCATGGACCCACCTACCTTTGTGAGAGATCCTGATCCTATTGTGGCGACAGAGTGGCTGGAGTTGGTGACTCAGATCCTGGATACATTGCAGATTGAGGAGGACGAGTTACCGATTTCTTTTGCTACTTTCTAGCTGAGGGGTACTGCTTATACGTGGTGGAAGTATGCTAGGACCATTGCGGAAGTCACATGGGCAACTTTAATAGGAGTGTTTCTAGAGAAATACTTCCCGGCTTTGAGGAGGGATTTGTATAGGGAGGAGTTCTACACTCTCACCCAAGGGGCCATGGATGTCATGCAGCACGAGGCCAAGTTTACATGCTTATCCCGGTTTGCACCCGAGTTGGTGAGCACAGGCGAGCTGCGATCGATGAGGTTCGGGCGGGGTTTGAGGCCAGCGATCAGGGAGCGTGTGGTCGCGATGGGACTTCCTGTCTTCACAGAGCTGGTGGAGGCAGCAGCGAGGGTGGAGAACACTATAACTGAGATTCGAGCTTCTAGGGAAGCTAGGATACCTCAGGGTGGTAAAGAGGCGCAGACATGTGGGTGTTCCAGTAAGAGGCAGAGGTCCTCTGGTCTTAGCTTTCATCCATTTGGACCACAGCAATTCTCTACTCCAGCACCATCAGTGGCTTCGTCGGGGCGGCTAGAGTAGAGGGAGGTAAGATGCTATCGATGTGGAGAGCCGGGGCATCGTGTACCAGATTACCTACAACTGAGGCAGTACCTGAATTCATGGTTGAGGTAGTTTTAAAGTTCTATAACAGATAAGTTGCAGGGGACGGAGCTGCCGATTTGCTGTAGATGTGGTCAGATGGGGCATATCCGTAGGACTTATCCCCAGAGAGAGGGTGTGCCGAGAACAGTGGGAACACCAGCGAGCTCGTATGTACAGGAGCGACAGCAGTATCCTGCGGTTCAGACTTCCCGGATGACAGGTGGGAGTACATCAATTCAGTCGATGCGGCAGCCGACAGCACCGAGTTATGGTGGATAGGGCAGAGCAATAATACCCCGAGCGTATTCCCTCATAGCTCCTAGTTCTTCGAGGGCACCGGTTGTGTCGAATGATGCAGATATACCTTCAGCGAGCAAAGGTACTTTATGAGTCTATAGGCTTTGGGCTAGTTTCTTCGTTGCATCCGTTTGGGTGTTGGTGATGAACTCCGTGGGTGGTGTGTTGTGTTGACGTAGTGGCTGGTGATGATGTGAGGTTGGGGTGAGTCATAGATCCCGTGCCTTTGAGATAGTTGGCCATTATTTAGGATGCCTAACCTTGTTTGACTATATCCTGGGAATGGTTTGGCTGACTATCTCGTATCCATGTGTCGATTGCGATCGACAGTTTGTTATTTTGACCTTATGTTGAATTTCAGAGGCAAAATTCCTTTAAGGGGGTAGAGTTCTGAGACCCTGACCTGTTTTCTTTTTTTGCCATTTTCGGACGCGCATTAAGTGTTTTCGTTCGAGCATATTTTTATTGCTTTTGATGCTTGATCGGGCTTAGAGATGTATGCGTGGTAGGTTTCGGGGGCTGTGGGCCGTTGGGATGTGAATTTTAAAAATTTAAAAAAAAAAAATTTGGAGGCCTATAAATATCTGGAGTTATATATTTTTAAAAGATATTTTTTAAAACTTCTCCAACAAGCTTCCTGTTTTCTCTCTTCCTTCTCTCTAAGTTCTCAGGGGCCCAGGGCTCGATTTTAAATGATCCAATAGCGGATCCTTTCTTTTGGCACGATGGGCTACGCGTTCATCTAGAAAAAAATTTCATTCTGACGAAGTTTGGTTTTGCACGTAGATCGAGACGTCGAGTTTTTAACTCACCGAGGTAGGATTCTAGACCCTACTGCTATATAAGGTGCTACGTGTAATTGTGTGCGTTTTTAACGGTTAGATTGCTGTAGATTTGAGTTTATTTCATGTTGGGGTTTGAGCACGTCCGAGGGTGTCGAGAATGTGTTTGAAGGCTTCGATTCGGGGTTTGGAGGGTCAAACCCGTAGCTCAAAAATGGTTTTCGCTTGAGTTCGATCGACTGGATCGTGAGGTTCAACCAACTAGACCTGGGTTCTTGAGTTCGGTCGATTGAACTGTGGGATTCGGTAGATTGGACAGTGTTTTGAGGCATTTTAGCAAGAATTCCAATGTGTTGTTCAATTTACTGGGGGTTGGGGTCTAGTCGACTAAACCTGGGCAGTTTTGTGTTTGTGGTTTTGGTTGATTTCTTGGTTTTCAATTAGTTTCTTACGGTATTCAATTGATTGATTATGAGATTAGTCAATTGAAATACTATTAGATGGCCTTTGGGGTTCGGTTGGTTGCGTAGTAGCTTCGGGGGTCGTGTCGTGGCCTCGAGTATTTTTGTGGTGCCGTCCCTGGGTGTGACGTGCATGGTTAGATGCAGGTTGTTAGGAGCACGATTATGTGCGTGGTGCTTGTGCATCGTTGGATGTGGGACGTGTTAGACCCCGTGGAACCTTTAGAGAAAATGTGGTGTTAGTGACCTCGTGGTTTAAGGGGTTTGGTGTAGCCTTCCAGATAGGCTTGGTTGTGTGGGTTGCCAGTTATCCCTGTGAGTGGATGTCGATTTTTTTGTGGTGGGTGATGTCACGGTTTGAGGTTATATAGCTATGTGCGCTTATAGCTGGCTTTATGCATTTATAACTGTGGTTTATTATCCATGGATTATGTAAGTGGATTACATGTTTTGGTATCGTTACGTGTACCGTGATTGCATGCTTTAAGACTCAGAAGTTTTATAGGCATGGTTTGTGGAATATGAGGAACGGATACATCTAATGCATGTTGCTTGAGTTGCAAGTATTATGTCAGTCGCGTGTGTAGCATGTAACGTGATTTGTGAAACGTAGTGATAGTACGTGGCTCTATGCACTTAAACTCTGGTTTAGTATGCATGTGGTGATTCAGTGTTATCCCGTAATGTTCAGTCTTATCCTGTAATATGCGGTTTTATCCCGCAGTATGCGGTCTTATCCCGTGGTTTACGATTTTATCCTGCGGTATAATCTGTGGTCGGCAGTTTTATCCTGTGGCTTATGGTAAAGTATGCAGTTTTACCCTGTGGTTTGGTCTATGATTTTACCTTATAGTATACAGTTTTATCTCGGGAATGCATGTTTATGTACGGATCTTTATCTTAGTGTTAGGACTGTTGTTGCGACGTGTGAGCACTGGTTATTAGATCTGTGGTTGCGGCGTGTGAGGGCTGGTTGTATGTATCATGGATTGCGTGAACTGCATTGTGGGACGGATAGACTAGTTTTCAAATTATTTTAAGAGTCGTGTGAATCGCGATCTAAAACCCGTTTTTAACTGTTTTCAAGGCTCCTGTGAGTGAGTCAAAAGATGGTTTGTATCCTCGCTTTTCTGTTTGCATGTGAAAATTGTTTTTAAGGCTTGAAAGAGAGTCTAAAACTGCACCTCATTTTCCTAGCATGTTTAGCTTATACTGCATGCCTGTCTACTTTCTGCTGAGCCTTGGCTTACAGTGTGAAATTTTCTTTTCTTCAGGTACCAGTCACGCTGGTTAATCTGGAGGTGCTGGAGAGGTGGAAGAGTTATAGTTTTTTTTTGTTTCTATCTGTATCATGTATACTTAATACATATTTCTCGGCATTGGAGCCTTATAATGTATGCCGTTTGGCATTTATATACAATGCATGAATGTTTATTTTGAGAGTGTATTCTCGGGCTGGGTGTTGTGGTTGTTTGTTTATGGGTGTTTCACGTGGCCCAGAGTTTAGGGCGTGACACATTATATTCATTTTAAATAGTCCATTGGTTACATATCCTTTTTTGATATACATCGCAACCTTAGACAAAGTAACTCTGTCTGCCTAAAAGACCATTTGAAACCCATGCTTGCTCAATAGAGACCCAGATATCAGATTCTTTCGAATATTTGGCACATAGAGCACATTATTCAATGTCCGCTCTTTTTTGGATGTCATCTTGAGGATCACCTGGCCTTGCCCCAACACGTCTGAGGTAGCTGAATTTTTCATATACAGCTTCTAACCATGGGCAACCATCTCAACGGTGTTAAACATCTGCCTGTCACAACACACGTGGCGAGTGACCTCTGTGTCTATCCACCATTCTTGTGGATTTGAGTTTACTATGTTCACCTTAGAGACCATGGCCGAGAGATCAATATTTGAGACATCCTTAGTTGCCTCTGCCATATGAGCTTGAGCTTGGAGATTCTTTAGCTTCTTGCACTCTGAAGCATGATGTCCAAACTTATCACAGTTAAAGCATTTTTCTTGAAATTTCTCCTTATATTTTTTGACAATATGACCTCTTGGTCCTAACTTGACATTTCTGCCTTTCTTGTTAAACATTGTGTTGGCATGACTGTCATGAATACTCTTCTTTGCTCTTGAAGTATTGCCAACTTTCATCACATTGGCCATGTTGAAGTTGGACTTGACACTCTTTCTCCTTGCTCAATTTTCTTCATCAACATTAAGTTTGAGGAATAGAGCCTCCAGAGTCATCCCCTTATTCTTGAACATTAAATAACTCTTGAATTTCTTCCATGTTTCAGGAAGCTTGTGGATGATTATAGCCACTAGGAATGCTTCACTCAGTAACATCCCTTCTGCTTTGATCTCATTGATCAAAATCTAAAGCTTTTGGACTTGAACCGTCACCGATTTTGAGTCTTTCATCACATAATCAAGGAACCGGCCCACTATGAACTTCTTGGACCTGGTACCTTCAATTGTGTACTTTCAATCTAAGGACTCCCATGGTTCCTTAGCAGTTTTCACCTCATTGAACACAAAATATAATGAGTCATCTAGAGCATTCAGAATATAATTCTTGCATAGATAATCGACATTCTTCTAATTATCAACTACCATTAATTTCTGAGTGTCTGCTTTCTCATTAGCAATTGAAGCTTTCTCAGTCAGGCATCTGGCCAGATTCAGAGTGGTGAGGTAGAACACCATTTTATGTTGCCATCTCTTGAAGTCAGCTCCTCCTCCAAACTTTTTTAGTTTGTCCACATGAGACAATGGAACAGTTGGAGTACCAGGCATAGGAGCAACTTATTTTTCAAGAGCAACTTGTTTTTCAGTCGATATATTTCCTGAAATAAGATCAATTCACATATTAGATCTTTACAATGTCGACAATAAAAATAGATTAACAATCTAAATTTAATTTCCCCAAACATAGTCCATTATGCAGTGGGGTCCTAGGGGGCGCGCACCCTGGTGGGGGTTTTAAGGGGCCGTGCCCCCTAGCGGGGTTCCTAGGGACAACACCCCTAGGAGGGAGTCTAAGGACTACACCCTTAGTGGGGATTGACCACTAACATACTCACATAATATGTTAGAAGTATAAACATGTATTTTTTAGTAAAAAAAATTAAGGATCCAAACCGAGCAGGTTTTAAAACTGAGTCATTCTTAAGATTGTTAAAAAAAATATAATGCCATAAGAAATGCTCGGTGGTCTAAAAAATACATATTTATTAACTTTCAAAAATTACAATATACAGAATTTATAGAAAACGAAATTACAGAAATAACATGACCAGAATATGAAAATCGAATCCTGCAAACGCAGTTTCCTTAAAAATGATTCACCGCCTACTAAAGGTGTTGTAGGTTTCTCCACCAGCGTTATTCTCCCAGGATAAAATGGTTGACCCAAACGATGGAACACCACCAAGGATCGGCTACTCGAACGCACCTCGTCTGTCTTTCTCTTTCTCATAACTTGTAATTGTAATTTGATCTCTCTCTTTCTCTCTCCTTGTACTCACCTCTATCTCTCATACATCATACATTTGCAAAATACCATATGAGACTTTATATAGACATTCTCTCATGGAGAGTTACAACATAATTGAAAAGAAAAATTAATTACCAATGAATGATATTAATTTTTGGAATTCAATTGCCAATTGAATGGCCAATTGAATTGTCAATTGAATTCAAAAATCAATTCTAGAATAATGGGCAATTGAATTCAATATTTCCAACATTTGAAACTAACACTCATGAACTCAAGAAGATTTGGGTACTAAAAGAAAAATCAATATGGATTGTAGGAGAAGTCTATGAGAAGGGTGCATTACGTCTTTAGGCCTACTTATGTTACTAAACTTTAGGCTTCTTAGTAATAGTTTATCATGTGTGCTAGGTTCTCGTTACATGTTTGACATATGAATATGTATTGTGGATTACTTAGTGTGGCGCTGAAATTTAAAGGTTTTTGAAAAGTGGTCAAAATTATGGGATTCAAAATATGTTTTGAAAAATATTTTAACACCTTGAAAATCAAATTTTGAAAATCCCTTTTTATTGAAAATAGAGTCGCCACTTAGTTTTTGAGAAAAATTAAGAAAAATAAAAATGGCTACTGATCTTTAAAACGTTTAACCAGAGAAAGAGGGTTCGAGGGGTATGGTACGAATCGAGAAAAGTGTTAAGCACCCCGTTTGTCTAACCATAAGGTTGACCTCTACTAATCACAATTGATTTTCTCATAAAAATTTCTCAAATGCACGCAAATAAAGAAAGTTGAGGCAAAGAGGGAACATCCAAACTCAAATATGAAAAATACATAACATATGTACATAACACTCCAAATTAGAATAAATAAAAATAAAAATCATAAGTCCTACGGCATGCAATTTCTAACTAAATGGTACATGGAGCACACCCGCGTGCGATATTATTAAAATAACTTAAACTATCATGATTCTTATAAAAGGACATAAATCTGCTAAAAGATGCTAAAAAAATACATGAACTTTGCTAATAATATTATCAAAATCCTAAACATGCTTTCATATGGAATGGACAAAACATTCACTAAAACTATCATGCATGTTATCAAATTGTATATAAAAAAAGCAACTAAAATAAAAAAGAATATGACAAGAGAATACCTAAAGATTAAAGAAAAAGAAAGAAAATGTTTACAAACAAAAGCTAAAAATAAAAAGTTTAGAAAATGCTATTAAACTAAGAAAAAAGAAAAAAAACTAGCTATTCACATTCTAAAGAAGATAAAAGAAAATAAAGAAAAAAGAAAACAAAATGGAAGAAAATTACACTGAAAGAATGAGAATTAGATTAAAAGACTTTTATGATTTTTAGGTTTAATAAAAATGAAGAAAAAGAAAGAAAAGATGAGATAAGTGTTTTGAAAAGAAAATAAAACTATATAAAAAAGAAAATAAAGTTTTAAAAGAAGAATAAGTACTAACATAAAAAGAAAAGACCAAGAAAGAGAAAATTAAATTAATATTAAGAGAAAAAGAAAAAAATGGATATTATAAGAAAATTTAAAAGTTGTAATGAAAAGAAAATGCTAAAAAAAGAAATTACACTATTATAAAAAAAGAAAAAAAATGAAAGCTAGAATATAAATGTTAAACTAAAAATAAAATAAAATAGAGTATTAAACTACTATTATAAGAAAAGAAAAGAAAATGTAACAGAATGGTATTAAAAGAAAAACTAGACTAATTAAAAGAAAAAAAATGTTAGAACATTAAATTAACATAAAAAGAAAAAAAAATAGAAAAAATAAAATACTAGAATTAAATGGGTGTAATATTGACAATTACAACAATTTTTATGTAAGTGCTTATATTATAACAATAACGACATTATTTAGTCGTATCGTCAAATTGTGTTAGCACTAATTAATGAATTAATAAACTTAATGCAAGTAAGAAAATAAATAAAACAAGTAAGTTAAATAAGGTAAAACTTGAATTCAAACATAAATAAAGCAGTTATAAGCAATGCAAAAACATAATAAAGATGAAACAATCAAATTAATCCAATCACTCCAAAGAGATAGAAAATGAAGTTAGAAGGACCGGATATTCAAGCAAAGTACATGGATCGCTAAGGAATCCTTAAGTTGGGAAATGTGCTTCAATGGTCCAATCCTCGAATGGTGATCTAAGCTAGGGTTTCAGAACTTTAGTATCGGGGGTTTGGCTCTCGATATTTCAGCAGGGTTTCGGCGTCGGGGCTCGGATTGCTCGGCGATTCGGCAGAGCTTCTCTCTCTAAACCTATCTTTAATTTTTTGTCTTGAAAACGTACCATGGATATGGTATTTATAGAGTTCTTGAACCAATGAGATGCTGTCACGTTTTAAGACATGTCAGACCATTTGGAGTTGGCGGTCGCTACAATGCAAATTGGCAATCGCCATGTTTGTCAAAGGTTCCATAAGGTTCTATTGGCGTTCACCACAATGCAAGTTGGCGGTCGCTGGTTTGAAGGTGGCGGTCGCCACTTTTGGCTAGGATTTTCAAGAGATTCTAAACTCGGGTGAAGAAATGTGCGACATTCCGGCAAGGAAATAGAACTAGGCTGAGAGGACCAGTTTGACCCAAATATTTTAAGAAAAGACGGGCAGCATAACGGTAAGGAAATAGAACTAGCTCATAAAGGTTCGAAAGAAGCGGGCTTAAAACAATGATGGGGAAGAAACCAATAACCCGAGAAGAACCCAAAGAAGAGAGAGAAACTATCCTAGAGACTTCAAAACAAAACACGAGCATGACCCCGAAGTGAAAGCTACGACGTAAAAACCAAACATGGTGAAAAAAAAAATTCAGGTAAGAACCCGAATGTGAAAAGCTAACCTAATCAAAGGATAACAGAAAAACCCAGGTCAAACTTGAAAAAGAACTAGCCTAAGCCAAACAAACAATCCTAACAATACGCAATCAAAATATACAATTAAGAAAACATATAATCCTACTAGGGTTAGCAGCACCTAATTGGGGGTTCTAAGCTACTATATGCAAAATGCCGATTTTGGTCATTCGAACAGGGTACCTTCTGAATAGAGCTGGGTATATACCTCATATGCATGGAGTGGTGCTGGACATGGTCAAATGGTACGCTCAAATTTTTTTACTGCACCTATGAAAGCGTACAGTCAGTAAGGGTTGCTCGTCTTCCCAATAATCCCCGAAACGTATGAACGTTCAGGGCATCGGGTCGACCAGGCAAGGGGGTTTGAAAGAACAATGCATATGCATGCGAAAATATAAATAAAAAATTATTATTAAGAACCAATGATGTTTTTAAGTCTAACCCTCTTAATTGATTTTATAAATCATTCCCTAGCGGAGTCGCTAGAAAATACTATGGCACCGGAATTTAGGGGTTTTTGGAAAATAGTAACAAATATGAGATTCAAAAGATGTTTTAGAAAATATTTTAACATCTTAAAAACTAAATTTTGAAAATCCCTTTCTATTGAAAATGGAGTCGCCACTTAGTTTCTGAGAAAAATTAAGAAAAACAAAAATGGTTGCTGATCTTTAAAACGTTTAACTAGAAAAAGAGGGTTCAAGCGGTATGGTACGAATCGGGGAAGGTATTAAGCATCCCGTTCGCCCAACCGTAAGGTTGGCCTCTACTAATCATCATCGGTTCTTTGGTAAGAATTTCTCAAATGCATGCAAATAAAAAAAGTTGAGGCAAAGAGGGAACATCCAAAATTAAATATAAAAAATACATAACATACGTACATAACACTCCAAATTAGAACAAATAAAAAGATAAAATCATAAGTCTTACGGCATGCAATTTCTAACTAAATGGTACATGGAGCACACCCTCATGCGATAATATTAAAATAACCTAAACTATCATGATTCAAATAAAAGGATAAAAATATGCTAAAAGATGCTAAAAATGAACATGAACTTTGCTAATATTATTATCAAAATCCTAAACATGCTTTCAAATAGAATGAACAAAACATTCACTAAAACTATCATGCATGTTATCAAATTGTACATAAAAAAAAGTAACTAAAATAAAAAAGAATATGACAAGAGACTACTTAAAGATTAAAAAAAAAAGAAGAAAGAAAAGGCTTACAAAAGAAAGCTAAAAATAAAAACATTAGAAAATGCTATTAAACTAATAAAAAAGGAAAAAACTAGCTATTCACATTCTAAAGGAGATAAACAAAAATAAAGGAAAAAGAAAACAAAAGTGAAGAAAATTATACTTAAATAATGAGAATTAGATTAAAAGGCTTTTATGGCTTTTAGGTTTAATAAAAATGAAGAAAAAGAAAGATAAGCTGAGATAAGTGTTATGAAAAGAAAATAAAGTTATATAAAAAAAGAAAATGGAGTTTTAAAAGAAGAATAAGTAGTAATATTAAAAGAAAAAAAATACTAATAAAGAGAAGATTAAATTAATATTAAGAGAAAAAGAAAAATAAAATAAAATAAAATATTATAAGAAAATTTAAAACTAGTAATGAAAAGAAAATACCAGAAAAAGAAATTACACTATTATAAAAAGGGAAAAAATGAAAGATAGAAAAGAAATGTTAAACTAAAAATAAAATAAAATGGAGTATTAAACTAATATTACAAGAAAAGAAAATAAAATAAAACAGAATGCTATTAAAAGAAAAATTAGACTAACTAAAAGAAAAGAAAAAAAAATGCTAGAACATTAAATTAACATAAAAAAATAAAATAAAATACTAGAATTAAATAGGTGTAATATTGATAATTACGACCATTTTTATATAAGTGCTTATATTATAATAATAACGATATTATTTAGTCGTATCGTCAAATTGTGTTAGCACTAATTAATGTATTAATAAACTTAATACAAGTAAGCAAATAAATAAAACAAGTAAGCTAAATAAGCTAAAACTTGAATTCAAACATAAATAAAGTAGTTATAAGCAATGTAAAAACATAATAAAGATGAATCAATCAAATTAACCCAATCACTCCAAAGAGGTAGAAAATGAAGTTAGAAGGACCGGGGATCCAAACAAAGTACCTGGATCGTTAAGGAATCCTCAAGTCGGGGAATGTGCTTCAATGGTCCAATCCTCGGATGGTGATCCAAGCTAAGGTTTCAGAACCTTAGTATCGGGGGTTCGGCTCTCAGTATTTCAGTAGGGTTTCGAAGTTGGGACTCGGATTGCTCACCGACTCGACAGAGCTTCTCTCTCTGAACCTCTCTTTAATTTTCTATCTTGAAAACGTACCATGGGGTACGGTATTTATAGAGTTCTTCAACCAATGAGATGCTGCCACGTTTTAAGATATGTCGGGCCATTTGGAGTTGGCGGTCGCTATAATGCAAGTTGGTAGTCGCCATGTTTGTCAAAGGTTCCACAAGGTTCTATTGGCGGTTGCCACAATGCAAGTTGGCGGTCGTTGGTTTGAAGGTGGCGGTCGCCACTTTTGGCTAGGGTTTCCAAGAGATTTTATTGGCGGTTGCCACAACGAACATGGCTGTCGCTTTACTTGGACAGTAAGTTTTGATGGTTCGACAAAATTTCATTGTTTAAAGGTTATGAGTTCAAATACCGAGCTTGGATCACTTCCCGAGGATCGTATTGAGGCACCATTCCACCTGTTTTCATCATTGAATTCACCTAAGATTAGGCGGGGTCAAATTGGGGTGTCTACACTTAGTACCCATACTCGTTTTGATATCACAAATGACATGAACCATGAACAAATGTTTTGTAAAATCGGGTTTTGACATAGAACAGATGGGTTCATTACGCCTTGAGTTATGCTATGTTTTGAGTTGTGTCACATTTTGAATTGTGTACCCAAAAAGATTGCATATGAGAACGTCATATAGCACATAGTGTATAGAAACATAGTGAATGAGAGCGTCGTGGTACCTTATATATGAAGAATATGAGTGGTGATTTTTGGAGTGCGTGGTTGGGTCCATGTAGGTATTGAGCCGTGCTATGAGTTGTGTTACGTCTTGAGCCGTGTACCTAGATAGGTGCGTATGAGAACGTGATGTATGAGAACACAGTGTACATGAGAACATAGTGAATGAGAATGTCATGGTACCATGTGAGTAAATGGAAATAACGTAACATAATGAATTGGGATGGGACGAGTTCTCTTATGTGAGACCATATAAACAGTTATTGCATGTTGACATGATGCAAAATTTGAAAATGCATTCCTTATGATCATACCATTGATTTTCATAATGATGATATATCCTTATTTGTGATATAGTATCATATATATGTGGCTTGAGGGTAGAAGGTTAAGATTGTTTATTTAATTTTTTTTTTGCTACTGAGTTTTGGAGCTCATGGCTTTTCATGTCTAGTGAAGATGAGGTTGAGGAAGAGGTAATAGTGGAACAAGATGTGAAGCCCTAGCTCATGCAACCTAAGCGCCTTTGAAGGATTTGATGATGATGAGTGAAGAAAATCCCCAACAGGAATGGAACGCTCAAGTAGTCCTTTGTAGATCGCAACAATCTGTGTAAAATTGGAAGAGAAACTACGAAGGGTGTTTGATCGATCAAGCGGTCTTGGGACCGTTCAAGCAGTGTCCACTCTTTTTTTACGTATCTAGTGAAAGTGTGAGCCTGTAAACGCAAACACTACTTGTCGAATCACGTAAAATTGTATGTGCATCTCTTGTGTGGTTGATTGCTTGCTTTCTTACTCGTTATTCTTCTGTGGCTTATTTGCGTGCCTCAACACTTGTGGGTTACATTTGATCGTGTTTTGATTCAAATCCACACATGAGATTGAGTAGTATTGTAATAAGAAACAATTTTGGAAATTATTGAATTTTAGTTGAATTTGTAATTATATTTCCAAAATCCTTTATGTTGAATATGTATCAGTTGCTTTATATATATAAAAAAGCTATTTTTCGATGCAAAAAGTAATGACAGAGTCATTTTTCTTAAATGATGTCTACGAAATTCGAGACATCATATGGAATATCTTTTGTTTGTTGATATATTTCTTATTAAAAGGGTTAATTTTTTAAAATCGCAATTCAACCCCCATCTTGGATTGACTACCTAAATAACATAGGGCACTAAAGGCCATAAGTAGAATATTTTATTTTTTATTTGTACTTGTCAATACCAATTTTTGCAGTCCATTCTTGAGAACCAAGAGACATATTTTGTATTAGAACTTTTATATGTTGCTCTTCTATTTTAGAAAATATAAAAATATCATCTATACATACAAGATAAATATTATTTATATTATCCATTCGTCTCTAATATATTTGCAGTGCATTTTTTCACTTCAAATGACATTACAAGTCATTCATAGTGACCTTATAAGGCGCTAAAGGATGTAAATGGAATACTTTTTTTTCTTTCTTTTATCTTTCAATACCCATTTTTGCAGTCCATTCTTGAGAACCAAGACACGCCGTGTTCTATAAAAAAGAACATGTTTACTAGGAAAAAAATTATTCATAAAATTTAATATTATCATTTAATATTTTGTAATTTATTAGCATATTTACTTTTCATATTTTTAAATAGCATAATTTGTAACCATAAAATATGGACTATTATGTGGACTATATATATATATATATATATATATATATATATATATATTTGAACAGCTAAAAGATCAAATTTATTATTTAAAATAAGATAACAAGATTACATACACCCAAGTTTTGATAACAAAGCTTACACACTCTAAAAAAACCACGTATCTTTCACAACATCAGAACACTAGTCCACCCTTCTGCAATCCAATGCTTACAGACCAACTGTGAAATCCAGACTCGTCTCTTTTTGAGATCTTTATACATGTCGATGTGTTTCTTTTGTATATGTATCTCGGTGTTGTATGGCTTATGTTTCAGTTGTAAAACTGCATGTTTTGTATAGGTGTTATACGTGTTAAGCATGCAGGGGTTCATTTTTGGTTATCTTTTCTCAGTTTTCTCTCCCAGCGATGACCGCTCGAGCGGTGGTAGCACGTTCGAGCGGGCTAGTGGCAGAGTGTTGGTCCGAGATGTGACCGCTCGAGCGGTGGGTGTGCGCTCGAGCGAGATAGTGGCAGAGCGGGGCTCGGAGTGGGGTCCGCTCGAGCGGTGCTTGGGCGCTCGAGCAGTGGGTCTTGCGTACGAAAAGCTATAAAAAGAACAAAATATCTTTTCAAGAAAATATCTTTCTCTCTTCCTTCTTTCTAGCTTTTGGGTGGCCCAAGGCTTAGTTTTTCGCAGTTGGACAATAAATTCTTGTTGTCGGCGACGTGGGCTTCACATCCATCCGGACGAATTCTCGTTCCAACGAGGTTGGATTTTCAGGCGTCGAGCTTTCAGTTCTTTGAGGTAGGATTTTAGACCTACTGCTATTAATGGGGTGATTTATGTAATTATACTTGCTTTCACTGGGTAAAAATGCATGAAATGCTGTTTACATGTTTTAAACCTTGATTTATGGGTAAAAGTGGGGTTTACGCCTTTTTTCGATTTTATACATGATTTGGATATGTTGAGATCCATGGTTTTCAAAAGGAGCTTTGAAAACGAGGTGTTTTTATGAAAAACATATCTATGGAGGTTTGGAGCTAACCCTTGGGGTTGAGTCTCAGCTTTATGAAAACTATGTTGTTACATGCTTGTAGATCTCCATGATGATGGATTGGATCCCATTTATATACATGCGATGTAAAATTGCTTTACTATTTTTCATAGTTAAGCTACGGCTGGGTTTTAAATGTTATCTATAGATTACCGGGACAATGGGTGTGTGGTTTTGAGTTAGGCTTCCATTGCTCCTCGGTGCAAGTCTAAAAACGTGCGCAGAGTAGGTCCCTACGTACCTTCGGGTTAGTCCTTGTAAACGAGGTTGGGTGCTTAGTACCCTTGGCTTAGATCCATAAACTAAGTGGTTGGTTGGGTGCTTAGTACCCTCGGATGGTGTTCCCGTAAACTAAGTGGTTATATTGTCGTGACTCCGTATAGAGTTTGTCATTACCTAGCGGACCTTATGTGGTAACTAGGGTAATGGGCGAGATTCTATAGTTGTTACCTCGTCTGTGTGTGGCAGAGTCGATGCATAGGATCTCATTTATCTGTGTTCTCCTCGGCAGTGTGACCCAAGTGGAGGAAAACTATTTTATAGTTTTATTTTTCTCAGTTGTGTGTTCTGAGTGGGGAAATAATGTTTTGATTCTGGTTATGTGATCCAGGTGAACAAAATCAAGTTTTGATTACTGTTTTACTATTTCTTTTTCTTAACTGTGGTTTGATATATGTCAGGATTATATGCATAGCTTGAAGGGTGAAAATGGAGGTTTTATGAGATAAAACCATTTTGAGGTTTACGTTGGCTTGATAGAAAACTTATGGTTTTTGAGAGAAAAACCCTTTTTGGCTCATGTGAATGAGCCTGTGTGTGTGTAATTACACAGCCTGCTTCACAGTTTTATTGTCTTTTTTTATTGGATTTCGGCTCACGGTGTGGGATTTTGCTGTAAAAATATTTTCAGGTGACCATGTGGAATTGACCTAGAGGCATGTGGTGATGGAGTGCTTGTTGTAGTTTTCCTGTTTTAGACATGTACTTATACATGTGATGTCTGTTTCAGAAGGCTAATTTTGTATGCCTTTCGGCGATATGTTTATTCATGTATGAGTTTGTATGATTTCTGTTTATGAGAGATAAACTTGGGGATATTTATCCAAATGTTGTAATATTTTGTAGTTGATGGTTTTCCAACTGCAAATCTTATTTTCTCAAATGGGTGTTTTGGTGGGCTTTCGCGTGACCCTGGTGTTTGGGGCGTGACACCAACAACTAATCTAAACATTTAAATCTTCTGCAAATGTTTACCCGCCGCCTCACATTCCATGCACAGCATCAAAACAACAAGCAAGGCCCACATCTGAAAAGACAACCCAACCAAAAAACCTAACAAACACATACAAGAACCAAAAAAAGAAGCAAAGCAGGGACTCCAAAAACTTCATTACCCAGCACCTGAAAAGCCACACCATAACATGTTGGTGAGAAATCAACATGAAGGAGATGGCAGATCAATGAGTGACTGTCATGAGATTAATTACCATGTCCTCCACTCTATAAAACTTTTCTCTTAGTTTTTTTAGCATCCAAAGACCAGTTCTGACCTTCACCAAGTTTTTCTCTTATGTGGACTATATTTATTTTCTCATTTTAAGTTATTCTATTTGTAGTTTAAATTCTTTTATATCTTCGCATGTGTAAATCATTTACTTAACTCAAATTATTTTGTTAGGGTCTAGTAGTTCTATTTTTCCATACTTTTTGTTTTTATTATAAAATCTTAAAGAATCATTATTATATAGGTCGTTACAGCGTTCTTGTTGTTCTTGTTGAATTTACTTTTGAACACTAAGTTCTGCTATATATTTAGTCCAATTTCATGATCCGTTGAAGAGATTACCTATTCACCACACTTTCTACTGAAGTTAATATTTTGATGTGTAACAGCATTTTTTAATATAGGGTCTTCAACGACACTAATATTAGCAATTCCAACTACTAATAATTGATTCTGTTTTTTCGACATATATGTGTTCGGGAAATAAATTTTTTTGTCCTTTTTCAAAACATACTGAACAACCACTATATAAATAAGCATGTAAATCATAACTATTTGTTATGAATTTTAGTCTCGGTCTAATTCGTTTTTAGTTTGGCAAATCTATGATAAATGTTTATTCATTTTATTTATTTTATTCATCGATATTTTGACACTTGTCTTGTTTGAGTTTTAGTTTAATATTGCAGGGCCACGCAAAAGGAAAGAAATTATCAAAAATAGCCCGCGGAGTCAGACCGCCTAACAGACCGCTCGAGCGGTCCATCGAGCAGTCTATGGCACCTCTTGGTATTTCAAGCATGCAAGAAATATTCAATACATTACAGGCTACACCGCTCGAGCGATGAATAGGCCGATTGAGCAGTCTCGGTGACAAGATATTTTTAAGCAGCAGCAAGAGTTTTGGAAGGGCCATTATAAATAGGAAGCTATTATGGTTTTAGCAGCTCTCCTATTATGGATTTAGCAGCTCTCCTCTTGTTGATTTAGTAGCCTCGGTTTTGGAAGCCTCCATATTTATAAATAGGCAGCTAGGGTCTTGGAAGCCTCCATATATATATAAATAGGCAGCTAAGGGTTTTGAAAGTCTGGATATATATAAATACAAGCTAAGGGTTCTTGTAAGGGTGGTCCTTAATTTTATTTCGTAAAAAAATCTAGCCGCCACAAGCTAAGAAGGCTATAGATACTCGCAAGATTTTCTACAACAACTTGATGATCATATAGCTTCCGTGCCTTCAAGACATCATCAAATTAATCAAAGCTTCAACAATCTGTTCGTGTTCGTGGAGTCGCTTGAGAGGAGTCTCAAGTGTTGAAGTCCGGTGGTGGGTTCCAGCGGCGGTCAAGCACAAGAGTTGGTGCACGTGGATTCGACAAAGATAGGCTTATTACCATTGGTTGTAGGTGCAACGTTGGGGTTTGTAAGATTTCTTTGTAACCAACGATTGAATAGTGTTTGATTTTTTAGACCCGGTGTGATCTCGTGATTTTTACCCAGTTTGGGGTTTTCTACGTAAATATCGTTGTCCCATGTGTGATTGTGTTTGTTTTATTTTTCTGCTTGTGTGGTTAATTAGTTTAAGCTTAGTTTCTATTTAGCCTATTTAAGGATATTGATTTATTGCAATTAAGTCAATAAACGGGATTTTTCAATTGGTATCAGAGCAAGTCACAAAATTTTTTTGTAATTTTTTTTTGTGTGTGTGTGATCTATTGACTAATTTGCAATAAATGGATTTTCTTAGAGAAGCCGCTTCAACTGGTAGGCCACCCCTTCTTGACGGCCATAATTGCCCCTTTTGAAAAGTTAGGATGAGAGCCTTTCTAAAATCTATTGATGAACGTGTTTGGCTTTCTGTTGTTGAGAGTTACAAGCCTCCCACTTGTACTGTTGATGGAGAAATCGTCCATAAACCCGTGGCTAAATGGGATAGACCTAATTTTGAGGATGCAGGCTGGAATAGTAAAGCTATAAATGCTATCTTTAGTGGAGTCACACAAGATGAGTTTCGTAGAATTAGTACGTATGACTTGGCTAATGAAGCATAGGATATTTTTCAAATCACTCACGAAGGGATTGATACCGTAAAAATCTCAAAACTTCAACGTCTCACAATAAGTTTTGAAACTCTGCGTATGAAAGACGATGAAAGTTTTGACGAATTTTATGCTAAACTAAGTGATTTTCTGAATGCCTCATTTAATCGTGGTGAAAAAATTTTGACTTCTAAAATCGTTCGAAAAATACTTAGATCTTTACCTAAACGTTTTCAACCAAAAGTCATAGCAATAGAAGAGAGAAAATACATTGATTCTATTTCTGTTAAAGATTTAGTTGGACATTTGCAAACCTATGAGCTAAATTTTCAAAACAAAAAGGTTTCAAAAAATCTGGCTTTCTCTTCAGCTCAAGGTTCTGCAAGTGACTCTGATGATGATTTAGAGCCTGAGATGATGGCAATTTTTGTGAATAAATTCAAAAAGTTTTAAAAAACTAAAAAGCCTAACCAAGAGAAAAAATCACTAAAGAAGCATGGTAAAAACAAAGTTAAAAATATGTCCAATTTTATTAAAAATGGTTGAAAGGCCAAATTTTTGAAATCCAATGCTTTGAATGCAAAGGATATGGATATATGGCTAAAGAATGCCCGAGCCTTCTTAGAAAGAAACACAAAGGATTCACAGTCACTTGGGATGATGAAAGTGAACCCAACACAAGTGATGAGAAGGACCCTGATTGTGATGACAGGGAAATTGTAACTTTTGTTGCTTCTGTTCAAGAGGAGTCTATTGAGTCTGACAATGAAAAAGATGAGAGTTCTAATAATGAGGAGATTAATAATGTTGATGAAAATGAGGATGAGGAAACTCTTCAACAAGCTTATGATAAACTTTATAAAGAGTGTTTCAAGTTGACCAAACAAAATGCTAAAATGGTTAAAAAATTCAAATTGTGTGAAAAAGAGAATGAAAGTGTCAAGAAAGAGCTAATTGAAACTCAAGCTTTGGTAGAAAAGTTAAAATCTAATAGACAGACCTTGTGTGAAAAACTTTCTCTGTGTGAAAAAGAAAGAAATAGCTTGCTTGAGTTGAGTCAGACAAGAATGACCAGACTAACTGAACTTAAAAACGAATTGAGTGCTTGTATCAATTCCAAGAAAGAGCTTGAATGTAAATTTGCTAAACTAGAAACTGATTGTTTGAATGCTCAAGCTACTTTCAAGAAATTAAATGCAGGTACTAAGGCTTTGGATGACATACTTGGAGTACAGAAGACTGTGACAGATAAATGTGGACTCGGCTTTGTTGGTGTTTCTTCAAGCAAGTCGTTAAAAGAAAAGGAAAAAGTTGGTCAACAAAGTCAAACTAAGTCTGCACCAAGTTTTGTGAAAGAGAAAACAACCACTACAAATCTTTCAGCTAAAGACATGGAAAGAGGATGAATCAGATGGGTAAAACCAACATACATGGTGAGGTAAGTAAGCATAAATTCATTCATGTGTGTCATTTTTGTGGGATCAAGGGACACATTAAACCAAATTGTTTTAAGTTGCATGACATGTTTGATTACTACTCTGGATATTCTTATGTGCCTAGAAAAGGTAGATTTGTTGACCATATGCATGATTCTAGGAATAAATTGAATTATCCTATGTTTAGGAAAATTACTGTTAAAACATGGACTGCAAATAATCTGCTTAAACCCATTCCCAAATATTATAATGTGGATGACGAAGTCAAGGTTAGAAAAGTGTGAATACAAAAGAGTGATCTAGATATTTTTTTGGCTAGTCGTAGTTCCTAATTTGTTTTGAGTCTTTTTGTTTTGTGTGTTTGAGTTTTTTTTATCGTTTAAAAAAGCCGTGGGAGACTTTATTAAGGTTTTAGCACCTTTTTCTGTGCATTATTTCATTTGTTTGAAATTTCATAACTTAGGCTTTGAGGTTAACTACTGCATTGATTTTTGGGTATGGTAGTTCATAGTGGATATAACGTTTTCAGAGATGAGTCTATTCTGTACACCATTTGAACATTGATAGATGCAGGGATCTTCCACACTTGGGATTATATTTATCAATGGGTCTATTTTATCTTTCAATTATCTAAAGATTTTGCAAAATGACCACATAGTGGCGACCCACTTGATTTTAGTGTCTACACTCCCTCCTTCTTTTCGTTCAGTATGTTTGTCTTGAGGAAATAGCTACCTGTGCGGACCTTGTCGTTTCGTATGTACTAGTGCGCAGCCGCTTTGAAATTTTGTGCCAAAAATTTGTTTAGGAAATGGCTACCTATGCGAACCTTGCTTTCTCGTTCGTACTAGTGTGAATGTCGCCTTTGAAAGAAGAAAAAAAGAAGAGCATGAAAATGTTGCAGTCTCTAGTTGAGGGGGAGTAAGCTTTTAAAGTGAATTGGGTCAAAACTGGTTTGACTTTGTAATTTTTTTTATAACTGATAAATAAATGTGACTCAAGCCATATAGATCTCATGCGGGTTTAATCTTAGAATCTTGAAATATTTCAAGTCGCACACACACTTGTTCATATAGAATATATTCTGATTGTGTTCGTTCATATATGAATATTGGGTATCATGGAATTTATGTGTGTTTTAATCACTTTGACTATATTTTGTGGTTTTAAGTGAATTCAAATATGCCTGAGACTTGTACTTGTTCCTTAATTTTATTCCCTACTCAAAAAGAGTTGTTTTTTTTTCCCCGTGTTTGTTTATCAATTCGTGACAAAAGGGGGGAGAAAATAGAGGGCTTAGGCTTAGATGTTTGGTGTAGGGCGAGTCGAGGTTTAGGAGGAGTCGAGTCGTTTTTTTTTTTGGTGATTTTTGTTTGAGGGGGAGTTTCTATTTTTTTTTTGAAGTGTTTTGTTTGTGTTGTGTCAGTATTTTTTCTTATTGTTTTGCTAGCTTGTTTAATTGGATTAATTGACTTGTTGGGTTTTGTCACAGAATTGCCAAATGGGGAGATTATTATGGATTTTAGCCTCGGTCTAATTCGTTTTTAGATTGGCAAATCTGTGACAAATGTTTATTCATTTTATTTATTTTATTCATCGATATTTTGACACTTTTCTTGTTCGAGTTTTAGTTTAATATTGCAGGGCCACGCAAAAGGAGAAGAAATCATTAAAAATAGCCCGCGAAGTCAAATCGCCCGACAGATCGCTCGAACGGTCCATCGAGCAGTCTATAGCACCTCTCGGTATTTCAAGCCTACAACAAAAATTCAATGCATTACAAGCTACACCACTCGAGCGGTGAATAGACCGATCGAGCGGTCTCGGCGACAAGATATTTTTTAAGCAGCAGCAAGAGTTTTGGAAGGGTCATTATAAATAGGAAGTTATTATGGATTTAGCAGCTCTCCTATTATGAATTTAGCAGCTCTTCTATTGTTGATTTAGTAGCCTCGGTTTTGGAAGCCTCCATATATATAAATAGGTAGCTAGGGTCTTGGAAGCTTCCATATATATAAATAGGCAGCTAGGGTTTTGGAAGCCTGGATATATATAAATAAAAGCTAAGGGTTCTTGTAAGGGTGGTCCTTAATTTTATTTCGTGGAAAAATCTAGCCGCCACAAGTTAAGAAGACTATATATACTCGCAAGATTTTCTACAACAACTTGATGATCATATAGCTTCCGTGCCTTCAAGACATCATCAAGTCAATCAAAGCTTCTACAATCTATTCGTGTTCGTGTAGTCACTTGAGAGGAGTCTCAAGTGTTGAAATCTAGTGGTGGGTTCCAGCGGTGGTCAAGCACAGAAGTTGGTGCACGTGAATTTGGCAAAGATAGGCTTACTACCATTGGTTGTGGGTGCAACGTCGGGGTTGGTAAGATTTCTTTGTAACCAACGATTGAATAGTGTTTGATTTTCTAGACCCGGTGTGGTCTCATGATTTTTACCCGATTTTGGGTTTTCTACATAAATATAGCTGTCCCATGTGTGATTGTGTTTGTTTTATTTTTTTGCTTGTGTGGTTGATTAGTTTAAGCTTAGTTTCTGTTTAGCCTATTTAAGAATATTGATTTATTGAAATTAAGTCGGTAAACGGGATTTTTCACTATTAAATCATTCAACACAAACTTTTACTGGTATATCGATACTATTTACTTTTGTATGTGAAACTTGCATTTTATTCTTCTTATTTTGTACTATATCGTTTTTTGAATGGTCTATATTTTTTTGGCTTACTCTTCTTTTTTCTGTCCAAACCCTTAAATTTTCTTCATCTTTATATACTGATATACTTGAAGTTCTATACCCTACGATTCATACGATTTCTACTTAGAGCACCTGCATTGTCTATAGGTGTCTGTAGAGGATTAGAATTGGGATCTACTGATCCTGTCCAAGCTGGCTGAACTGTCAGGGGCTGATGCCACGTGTGTGCCTGCACAAGAAAGGGGTGAGATGTCCACCGGTGGCTTTATACCATTGGATCTTTGGACGATCAAGTCATGCAAGGGTGCTAGAGAGAGAAGAACTTGAGAGAGAAATTTGACAGAGTTTTGGCTAGTAAAAAGTGTGCATACCTGTGTCTTCAAATGTGGTGGATATTTATAGGAAGAAATATACTTGACCCACCTTTGGAGTCTGACCCGACCCGAGAAGGTCAGGTTGTACTTTCTCTCTTTGATCTATCCATAGCAATTAATGATCTGGTGGTGACTTTTCAATGCTATCATCCGATCTCTCTGCCAGATCTTTCTACAAGTTTTTTTTTCATGTCAGGCTGTTCATCAGTACTCAGACCTAATTCTAGCCTTAGCTAAGTCAACTTTTTTTTACATCCTAGTTCTAGAGCTGGTCCAACCACTACTGGTCTCTTATCATTAAATCACTCTTTTGATATGCGTATCACGAGTCATTGATCCCAAATATCAACCCTCGAACTCGGCTTTAGGGTTCAGAAAGCTCGTCTTGCTCGGCTATGAGTGCTGAGCATTCCACCTCATGGTGCCGAGCACCCCGTCTTCAGGGTCGGGACCGAACTCTTTCTGAACTCGGATCAAAGGCATAGCAAGGACCATACGTCCCGAGGTCTCTAGAACCCGAGCGTAATGCCCGTACAGCTCGGCTTATTGCCTGAGCTAATATGTGTACGCAAAGGTACGTGCCGTGGTGAAAAGGACTGTCGCGCTGTACGGCCTTCCACGTTCTCCACGTGACTCTGATCGAGACTTGATCCCCCTCAGTGTCTACTAGGAGCTATATTGATATTGTGTAATTCTCTATTTTTCTAATAAGTGTCTATTTGTTCAGAAGTACTTGGAGTTTCTATTTGGAGTTTTTATTAATTATATTTGGTTATTCACAAGATTTTTAGGGTCTTTTGTGTTATCTAGTTTGTGTTATTTTTCAACTAATTCTAAGAGGATTAGTTGTTTTGTGCATATCTATGCCTATAGTTATTTTAAAAATTATGAATTTATTTTAAAATCCATCTTTTCGACTAACATAATATGTTGGTGTAAAATTAAATTTTATTGGACCTTCAAATAAATTACATTTTATTCCCTTAATTATAGATTTTCTAAACATATTTTGCCTAATATCAAATAGAAATGTATAAATGTCTATTTATTGACATTTAATAAATAAGAATGTTATTTGTATTTATACGCTTTTTATAGGTATATATTTATACTTATTATTGAAAGCCCCTTTTAACGACTGATTCACACTAATTGATTTATCTAAAGAAGTCAAATGCCACAAATAAATAAAACTAAGCAATCACACAAATATGAAATAAAGCAACCATAACCACACACGTGACACCACGATTTTTTTATGCGAAAAATCCCAAATCGGATAAAAATCACGGAACTAATCTAGGTTCAAAATAATCAAACACAAACACAAATGTTATTGGTTACAAGAAAATCTTACAGAACACCGTTGAATCTACAGCCTACGCTGTAAGTATATTCTTGCCGAATTCACGTACACTAATTCTGTACTTGACTAACGCTGGAATCTTCTACCACCAGACTTCAGATGCTAATAGAATCCACCACCAGACTTTAAATCATTGAGAATCTACTTATGAGACTCCACAAACTCGAATGGAACGTTGAAGATTTGATTACTTGACGATCTTCGTTGAAAACTCTTGAATTAATTGTTGTCAAGTGAGTTGAATATCAATAAAACTCCTTGGAGTTTACTAAACTTAGGGTCTTGGCGGCTCGAAGTTGTCATGATAAAAAAAACCTTTCCACTTAAACCCTGGAAGCCTCCTTTTATATGCCCCTACAAAACATCAAACCCTAGTAGCAAATTTTAAAACTGACTCACCACAGATCGCTCGAGCAGTAAAGCCTGCTTCACGGTATTTTCATCTCGTTTAAACTTCTGTGCAGAGATAGTGCTATCAAGGCACAAAAATCGAGAGCAGCTCATAACTGCTCGATAGAGCTCAAGTAGTTTATCAAGCAGTGGTGGGAGTGCTGTAGTGTTTTGATGTTTTTAGCTATGTTTCTTGGTACGCTGCACTACACAAACCATAACTCCAAAAGAACCAGTGTCAAATATCAAAGAACAAAATATAAATAATTTGTTACAGATTTGCCAAACATAACATAATTAAATCAGAGGCCTAATTTTGTAATAATATCCCCATTTGACAATTCTATGACAAAACCCAAAGCATGCAACAACACATAAATTTGACACTCAATGATTAGCAACAACAAAGACTCAAAGACCCTCCCCCCTAGCCACATTCTCTCTCTCTCCCTCCAACATACATTTCTCTCCCCTTTTTTTGTAACGAATTGTCCAACAAAAAACAAAAGAAAACTAAACAAATCTTTTTATGTATGGAATAAAATTAAAGAACAAGTAGAAGACTCATGTACATCCTATATGTTTGGAATCACATAGTCTAATCAAATTAACCAAAAACATAGAAAGAGTCCAAGATAATCTATATTCATATATGAAAGAATATAATTAAAGTAGATTCTATATGAAACAGTATGTGTGTGTGTGTGTGTGTGTGAGAGAGAGAGAGAGAGAGAGAGAGAGAGAAAGAGAGAGACTTGAAACATTTTTAGACTCAAAGATCAAATCCTATATGGGATCTATATGACTGAGTCATATTTATTTATCAAAAATAAAAAATGTAATAAAATCAAATCAACTTAAACCTATTTCACTTTATAAAATAACTCCCCCTCAACTAAAAACTACAAAAAAATTTATTTCTTTTCCTTTTTCTTTTCATGCTTTGTCTTTGCTTTCATTGGCGGATTTTACACTAGTATGAACAAAAAATCAAGATTCACATAGGTAATCATTTTCTCAAGTCAAATATACAAAAGCAAAAGAAAGAAGGAGTTTAAATATTTAAGTTCAAATGGGTCGCTACTAAGGAATCATTTTGTGAAATCCAAAGAGCTGAAAAAAAAAGACCCATAGAGAATTTTGAACCCAAGTTCGGAAGATCCCTACATCTATTAATGTTCAAGTAGTGTATAAAATAGACTCATTTCTGAAGACGTTTCAAATCACTATGAACTAGGTTAACCAGAAACTAACAGTGTATATTTAATATCAAAAATAGAAACACATGTGATTTTCAACAATTATAATCATATGCATAGAAATGGTACTCACACCTTTAAAAAACTAAAAAAAATCCCCCACATTTTTTATTAAAAAAAATCTAAGAAAAGAAAACCAAAAAAAACAAAACAAAACAAACGACATGACCCCAAAACTAAGGACTACGACCAGTTATAAAGCTGCTTAGATCTCTTTGTTTTACCTAAACTTTTTTGATTTTCAAAGGTACGGGTTCTAAGGTAGAAGTCGATGTTTTTCTAGGTCGGTATGGCATGTCAAATTTAAACTTATTTTATTCAAGCAACCTAATGCAGTGAGGTCTTATATATACTTTTATTCCATAGTGATGATAAATAGGTATAAAAAACTTATCATCAGCTACATACTTTTCAATTTCATGCAATTTGGACGTACGTGATCGAGACTACCACAATAATGAACAATATGAAGAAAATTTGACTGCCTTACCTCACCATGTTAAATGGCAGATTTACCCGTCTAATTTTTCTATTTTGCATTGACTTTTCCTGAAGAGCCATAATTTGTTCTTTTAGCAAATTAGCTTGCTTAAAAGTCAATGCAGTCATTGGTTGACCAATTTTTTCTTTTTCTTTATCTTTTTCTGTTGTAGACTTACTTGACGAAGCACTAACAAAACCAAGTCCACATCTATTTGTCACAGTTTTTGCAAACTAAGCATGTCATCCAGAGCCTTGGTACCTGCATTCAACTTCTTGAACGTAGCTTGAGCAATAGTCAAATTATTTTCACCTTTAACAAATTTTAAATCAAGATCTTTCTTTGTATTTACACAGGCATACTTCATTTTCTAAGATTTCTATCATGATTTTTCTAGTTTGACTCAAATTAAACAGGTCATTCTTTTTTTTCACACTTGGCAAGTTTTTCACACATAATTTTTTTATCTGATTTTAATTTCATAACTAGAGCTTGTGCTTTAGTTAACTATTGCTTAACACTTTCATTCTCTTTTTCATACAATCTAAATTTTTTAATCAGTTTTGCATTATGTTTGGTCAATAAATAACCCTCATTATGAAACTTGTTATAAGCTTGTTAAAGAGTTTCATCATCCTCAGAGTCACTAATCCCATTTCCCTCTTCTTCACCTGAGTCACTGACAATCTTTCCATCATTAGACTTAGCGTCACTTTCTTGAACAGACGCTACAATGGCAATATCATTGCCATTTCCATAACCAGGCTCTTTCACTCTCATCATCCCAAGTGACTGTGAATCCTTTTTGTTTCTTTCTAAGAAATTTTGGGCATTCTTTAGCTGTGTCCATATCCTTTGCATTCATAGCATTGAACTTCAAAAATTTGGCCTTTCAGCCATTTTTTAAAATAAAATTGAACATATTGTTTAATTTTTCTTTCCCATGTCTCTTTTGTGATTTTTTTCCAAATTCGTCTTTTTATTTTTTAAAAAATATTTTGAACTTTTTCACAAAATAGCCATCACTTGTAGAACTTTGAGCAGAAAAAAATGCTAATTTTTTTGAAACACTTTTATTTTGAAAATTTAGCTCAGAGGTTTGCAAGTTTTGAACTAATCGTTCAACAGAAATAGAGTCAATGTCTTTATTCTCCTATATTATTGTGACTTTTGGTTGGAAAAGTTCAAAGAAAGATTGAACAATTTTCTGAATAATTTTAGAATTTAGAATTTTTTCGCCAAGGTTAAAAGAGGCATTAGTAATGTCACTTAGATTTGCATAAAAATTGTCAAGACTTTCATCGTCATTTCAAACATAGAGTTTCAAAATTAGTTGTGAGACGTTGAAGTTTTGAAATTTTTATGGTTTTGATCCCTTCATGAGTGACTTGAAGTATATCCCATACTTCTTTAGCTATGTCACACGTATTTATTCTGCGAAACTCATTTTGTGTAACTTCGATAAAGATAACATTTATAACATTTATAACATTTCTATTCCATCCTATATTATAGGGACCTGGCCTCTTTTTATTTTGATAAATTAATTAAAACTTATTATGAGACTTTCGGTAAAAAAATGAAAAAGGGTTTAATTGCAAGAGAGAATTGAAGTTTGATCATGATAATGCTTAATGATGATAATTGTATACTTGGTAATGCATGAGAAAAATTATGATGAGTTGTTCAAATGAGTTTTGAGGTGTTTGGGTTAATATTTGAATCCTATATAATTTGTTTTCCTCGGGTTGGCTATAGTGGGGACCGCTCGAGCGGTGGTGGGTCTGCTTGAGGGCTGTGTCGACAGAGGCAATTTTAAGTCTCAGGTTGAGCCTTTCTTTCATTCATTTCATTTACTCCTCTCTTTCTCTAAACTCAAATCTTAACCCTAGAAACACCATTAGAGCTCCTTTGAGCTCATCTTACCCCCATTGGTAGATCTCTCTTGCTCTCACCTTGGTTATATTGTTGGAAGCAAAACTGCCAAGATTCATTCATTAAAAACATGATTTAAGCCAAAAAAACTAAGCGGGCAAACACCAAAATTGGCTCTAGATTAGAACTTTTTTTTATATCTAACGATCAAAATAAACCCGATATATACTCCCAAAGTTAGATTAGAGTTACACCTTACGAAATCTGGTATGATTGATTTCAGTTGCTATAACAACTTTTAGTCTAAAAGCTTTCGCGGTTGTAGACTTCAAGTTGAAGCTCCAAATCCAAGTCTTCTATTATATTCCCGAATGCTAGAATGCATCTGTAGTGTGGGCTGCCTTAAACGTGTTCTTCACAATCCTCTCTAGCCACCAAAGGAATACGTGAAAACCCTAATTGTGTATAATGATATATGGTGGCTAGGGTTGCATAACAACATATAAATAGATTACAGTATGGACCTATGTATTAAATATGACTTTGGCTCTTAATGTAATTATAAAAACCCATCTCACCCTAGAGGTAATTTCACAAAAATATTAATTATAATTCATTCCATTAAAGAACTATGATTGCACTTCCAGCTATATTCTAAAAATTGAATATTCGAGTTTCTATTATTAAATACTAATATATTCTCCATATGTTATGATTCCCGATACTCATCGATTAAATTAAATTACTGATAATTATATTTAATCAGCTTCTTAAAAAAATTTTCTAAGACCTTTCGTTTAACTTATTTGACTGTCGGATAATTAAATTCACCGTAGGGTTTGGCTTGGTTAAAACTTGTAAGCTTTCTTAAGGGGATATCATTAATCCCGATCTTTCGAGATGTGAATTTTGTCAATATTTAATATTCACCATATAATTAATATCATTATCTAACTTACCAGAATTATAGACCTGTAAAAAATTGTACCCCTTTAATGAATCAAAATAATAAATATTATATATACGTAAATAATTAATTATTTTAGGATTAAGAGTATAAGCACTTATATTAACTATGGAATGTGAATTAATTTATATAGTCAGCATAAAATTAATTACTCCAACGTGGTCTTATTCAATACACATGAAGCGTACTAGCACAACGAGTCAAAATAATAAGCGACGCTATTATCTGTTCCCCATAACAAAGACATGTCTACTAAAACTCTGTGTTACAGCCGTATCGATGGTGTGTCCAATTCTATCTAAGGTGAACCAAAACTTATATATTCTGGAAGAATTGATAATTTGGTCTTCTATGTGTAAGCTGAACTCTAAACACTAGATTAAATACTCTGTAGAATAAAAGACACAAATGCAGAACATTAAATAAATAATAAAATTGCATACATTACTCATTAAAATTCTCATAAAATCAAAAAATAATTTTATTAATGAATAAAATTAAATACTAAAAATAATTAAAAAAAACATGAATTTTAGTATACGATCTTGATAATCTCCCACTTATACTCAAAATCATGCGGCCATACATTTGACTCTTATGCCCTCTACATGATTATCAAAAGTCTTAACGGGTAAGCTATTTTAAAAAGATCTGCAAGATTGTTCACCGATGCAATCTTGGTCACAACAACATCACCCGTCAGTACAATCTCTTATATCATGTGATATTTACACTCGACGTGCTTTTCTTACTTGTAGGCTCCTAGTTCCTTCGAGTTGGTAGCCCCCAAACGGCCTTTTTAACTTCTTCAGAAGCTGCCATGTACTAGGTCTCCATGGTAGAATTAGCAATGCAGGACTGTAAACTTATAGCTTTATCTCCCAAGGTAAACACATATCGCGATATAAACTTCTAAAAATTTTATCTGGCTAAAAACTCAAGCCCTTGTATTCTAAACATACCAGATTGTCACGCCCCGAACATCCGGGTCACGCGATAGCCTACCAAAACACCCATTTAAGGAAAATAGGATTCACAGTTGATAATCAAAATATAACATTTGGATAAAATATTTTCCAAGTTCAACTCTCGTAAACAGTAAACATACATTCTCATACATGAATAAGCATATCGCCCCGAGGCGTACAAAACTAGCCATCACATGCGATACATGTAAAAGTATATGTACAAAATAGGAAAAACTACAGCAAGTATTCCATCACCTCTGCAACTAGGTCAACTCCTCATACTCACCTAAAAAGGTTTTACAGCAAAATCCCACACTGTGGGCCGAAGCCCAATAGGATATAGACAATAAAACTGTAAAGTAGGCTATGCAATTATACACACACTGGCTCAACCACATGAGCCAAAAAGGTTTTCCTTCCAAAATCACAAGTTTTTCGTCAGACTATCCCGAGTCTCAAAAGGTTTTATCTCATAAAACTCTACATCTTTATCCTTCAAATTATGCATATCATCCTAACAGATATCATGTCACAGTTAAGGGAAAGCTGTAAATAAAACAGTAAGCTCCGCTCAAGCTACTCAGCCGAGGAGAAAGATATAAATGTAGTCCTATCTACCGACTCTGCCACATCGACAAAGGTAACAACTATAGACTCTCGTCCATTACCCTCGACCAGTAGGTTTAGTAATAACAAGTTCTATATGGAGTTACAACAATAACGCCATTAACTGAGGCAATCGACTTAGTTTATGGGGTCACACCTGAGGACACTAAGCACCCACACAACCACTTAGTTTACGGGACCACAGTCCGAGGGCACTAAGCACCCACCAACCTCGTTTACGGGGATTAACCCAAAGGCACGTAGGGACCTACTCTGCGCACGTTTTCGGACTTATACCGAGAAGCAATGGAACCCCAACTTAACACACACACATTGTCACGGTACATCTATGGAGAACATTTGAAAACCCACGTAGCTTAACTATGAAAGCCCGTAAAAAGATTTATACAATACATGTATAAAAAGAGATCCAATCCATCAAAATGGAGATCTAAAACTATTTCTAACAAAACATTTAAAAGGTGAGTCTCAACCTCGGGGTTAGCTCTAAACCTCCAAAAGCACGTTTTTCACCATTTTTACAAAATACCTCATTTTCAAACCTATTTTGAAAACTACGGATACCACGTACCTGAAACATGCATACAACCGAGAAAAGGCGTAAAAATCCCACTTTTACCCAAAAACCACGATTACACATGAAAATAGCATTTGATGCAATTTCTACCTGGTGAAAACACGTATAATTACACAAAACACCCTTATAACAGTAGTAGGTCTAGAATCCTACCTCGGCGAGTCAAAACTCAAAGCCTCAAAAATCAAACCTCGACGAAACTAAATTTTGTCTCGATATATACGAAGCCCCTGGCACAAATATCAAGGATCCATAGTCAGATTGCTGAAAACTGAGCCCCGGGCCCATCAAAATCTAGAGAGAAGGCAGAGAGAACCAAAACTTAGCTTAGAAGAAAGCTCCATCAAAATATCTCAGCCTCAGATATTTATACCAAAATTCTTAGTTCAGTCGACTGGACCCCCAGTTCAGTCGACTGAACAGCCAACTGGAAACCTTAAAAATGCCCACCGCCACGGTTTAGTCAATCAAACACCCTAGTTAAGTCGACCGAACTAGAAAATCTCGGTCCAGCCGACTGGGCTAACCCCTCTAGTCGACCGAACCTCAGGGCAGTTTATTTTTCTGCATAAAACTGGTTTTTTAACCTTTAACTAACCTAAACAAGCCTCAACGGAACCCGAATAGCATAAAACTCATACGCACATGTTGTTCTACTGTGAAGAAGGACAAACCCTAATGCCCAAGGTCAAAGATTAACTCTAACTCCATAAATTCTAAAATTATTCCAAAAATAAAATAGGTCAAGGTCTCACAACTCTCCTCCTCTTAAGGGAATTTCGTTCCCAAAATTCAACACTGAAACTCAAACCAATATCTGTCCCGCAACCATCAACAACCTCTGATGCAAACCCAACATCACTGCATAATAGCAGAAATGCCCCAGCAATCGAAACCCCAAAATTGAAGTTGTCACATAACTGATAGCAAGAACACACATCCTTAAGGAATCAATCTCCGTACAGATTGTTCACACGTACAAGTTCCACTGACGTCACTGTCATCCAGGAAACATCCAGAAAATATCAGATCAAGATCCAACTCACACTACCAAACCCCAACACAGAACTCTCGCCAACACAACTACTCCAGCGATAAATGCAAAGCAAGAGACCAATTCACCACGGTACCTGATCTCAAACATGCTCTATGCTCGAACACAGAGACTTTGTCACGCACACTGCACACAAACCTTACTCAAGTCTTGACTATCACCAGATGACCACCGACTTTGATACCACATCATCATCCCACTGACGCCAATATCTCCTTTACTAAAGCTGTCATGACACCGATCAACGAACAACAACACAACACCCAATTCCAGAGAGAAGCTCACTAGAGAGAAGTTCACTTAACTCACATAGAACACCAAAGAACAGATCTCAGCAAACCCTCAAACCTTCATCCTGTACTCAAAGAACTCTAAGAATTCTTAGCAGCTCAAAGCTCCAACCAGGACCCACGCGAGAGTGTTGTTCTACTGTGAAGAAGCACAAACCCCAACGCCCGAGGTCAAAGATTAACTCTAACTCCGTAAATCCTAAAATTATTCCAAAAATAAAATAGGTCAGGGTCTCACATAGACTATTTGATGTTGGCCTAACAAGGTTTTAACCTATTTTGATGATAACAAACCAAAATTTCTAATTGTGCTAATTGAGTGAGTTCACAGGACTTCAATGGCGCAAGCACAATTGAAAGAGAAAAATGGAAGCCATGAAGCATGAACATCATATTCAAGCAGCTAAGATCCATGGAACACGACAAAAATAAAGAAGAAAAGAAAAAGATTTTAAGGACTTGAAGATTTTCTAAGTGTAAATGCACTAGTATCTATGTAAGTTCACATACCGTTGGTTATATAGGTGAAAGCTCATAGGAGACCTTAGATGGGCCATAGGTTTGTTAAACATTTCATGGCAAATCATTTTAAAAGTATAAAATGTGTTTTAAAATGTTTCAAAAGAAGTTCCCCCAAAAATATGCAAAAATTGTGTGAAACAAAATTAACATACCTTTAGTATTTTGGCCATAATATTTTCGTAAAAAAATGAATTTTGTTATGGGGCTTGGACCATTGAAAAGTAGACTTCTGGGGCTTCAATTTGAATATAAGAATGACCCTATTCGGAGTCCAGATGAAAGAGTTATGGTTGTTTGAAGTTGGGTAAATTATGCAGTCACAAGTCAGTCGACTGAGGATCAGATCCAATCGACTGAAGAGCAATCCAGTCAACTGAATGGGCTTGTCCAGTCGACCGAACTTGCTAAATTTCAATTTTTGAACTTAACGGCTAGTTTGACATTTTCTTATTTTGACCAACGGCTAGTACGAACTTTTGGCCTATAAATAGAACCTTTGAGCTCTGGTTTTTACATACTTCAAACCTTCAAATCAACTCTCTCATATATATCAATTTTGTTTTTCAAATTCTTCATTTTTATGAAATATTTTTGAGAGAAAACCTTAGAAATCCTCCATTGAGCTTTTCACTTGTATATCATTTGGAATGAATAATAGTGTTCTTCAGTTGTATTAATTTACTCGTTGAAAGAGCTTATTCATTGTATAATCCTATTTGGATTCTTCATATTCTTGTTGTAATTTGATGAGGTGATTCTCAATAGAGACCACTCCGCCTATTGAAGGAGAGAGAAAACTTTGGTTATAAGGAGAAACTTGAGAATTAGACATTCTCAAGAGAGGCTACTCCGCCAAAACTAAGGAGAGAGACTGCTCCACCTACTGAAGGAGTGTTTAGTGGACTCCTCATAGTGGTTGGCTTGAGGCAAGGATGTAGGCCGTTGCGCCGAATCTTGTAAAAATTGTGGTGTCGTATTTTTACCTTTCTTACTTTTAATTTTCATTATTACATTATTGTTTATTGTTGCACCACACACATTTTATACACTTAAATCATTCGTTATTAAATTCATTCTTGAGAAATAAAATATATTTTTGTTTTCAAATATATTTGTGAAATAAAATCATTCATTTATTGTTTTGTGTTTTCATTTTTCAAATTATGAAATAAAATTTATTTGTGCAGTAATCTTTTAACAAGAGGCTATACTTAAAAATATTCTTGTGAAATAAAAGATATCTTGCTTACAAGTGAATTGAAAGCTATACTTGTATTTTGATATTTGAACAATTTTTTAAGTATTCAATTCACCCCCTCTTGGGATTACACACATACTATCAATTGGTATCAGAGCAGGTTACATTTTTCTTTAAAACAATTGATGAAAAGATCCATGACACAAATCAGTGCATCTCCTTTTGGTGAGGGACAATCGTCCGCACGACCTCCTTTATTTTGTGACATGCATTATACTTTTTGAAAACAACGCATAAAATTTTTTATTCAAGTATGAATTGGCATGCTTGGCAAGTTGTAAAAAAAGGCAATTATGTTCCCATGAAAATAGTTGATGGAAATAAAGTTTCTAAACTTGACCATGAATTAAATGATAATAATATGAAGCTTTTGCAAATTAATTCAAGTGTTATTAATATTTTATACTGTGCTTTAGATGCAAATGAATATAATAGAGTTATGACTTGCATAAATGCATAAGAAATTTGAAAAAAGCTTAAAATCACTTATGAAGGAACTGATGATGTTAAAGATTCTAGAATAGATCAATTAACAAGTGAATATAAGTCTTTTAAGATGCATACTCATGAATCAAATTTTGACATGTATACTCGATTTACATGGTCTTGAAAAGACTTACCTCTCTTATGAATTATTGAGCATAGTGTTTAGGGGTATGCCACCAGTATGGGAAGCTAAAGCTACAGCCATCATGGAGGCTAGAGATTTAAAGAAGATGACCTTGGATGAACTCATCGGGTCACTCCTTACCTATGAGATGGCAATCAATGATAGAGAAATCGAGCTCAACAAAAGGAGGATGGTTGTCTTCAAAACATCAAATGAGGATTCATGCAATGAGGAAGTAAATCTTTGCTATATGGCATATAGTATTGGTGAGGTAAATTCAAAAACTACAAGTATTTCAAAAGAATTAAATTTCAGTAGTGATGAATCATTGCCTATATATGAGGAACTTCAAAAAGAATATAAATGTTTATATAAATGTTGTTTGAAGTTAGGCAAGAAAAATGCTTTTTTAAAAATAAAAATTAAAAATTTTTCAAAAGAACTTATTGAGTTAAAAACATCTTATGAGATTTTAAAAAAAGATCATAAAGTTGAAATTTCCACTATTAAAGAAGAAAATGATTATTTAAGAAATGAGCTTAAAAGAATAAAATTCTCTTATAGAAAAAATGAGATTATTGATCTAAAGAGGAAAATTAAAGATTTGAAAACCTTTTCAAGTAGTACTTGTTCTAAAAGTGATCATGCTAAATCTATTTGTTTATATTGTATGTATGAAAAAGAGTCATATTCGGTATATTTGCCCCTATAGAGAAAAAAGATGTCTTGATAAAAATATCATTTGGAAAGTGAAGATGTTAACCCTCATGGACACAAAAAGGTATGGGTACCAAAAGATCCCACTTAAATTTGTTTTGCAGATGTTTGGATGCATCCATTCGAGCTATCAAATAAATCATAGTAAGTGGAAGTTCAAAGCACGTATGGGATGTCAAGTCAAAACTTCAAAATGGTTTATTACTTGAGACTTGACTCTAATGGTATAATCTTTCTAATTTTTGTATCTCGTTTAATATCATAACACTTGGTATTATAATATTTTTGTATTTTTGTGCTTAAGTCCTACATCATATTTTTGTTAAAAATCTTATGTGCTATGACTTAGAAAATAAATATCTTTGTTAAAAAATCTCAAATTATATATGACTATGAAAAATGACTCCCTGCATAAAAATTGGACATATATCTTTTTGAAAGTCGTCAACATAAAAATGAATCAATTCATAATGTCCTATGCCGTATAGACAATTCATTCATGCACAATCTTCATACTTATGAGGTATAAAGACAATGCACTTTAAATGTTCATATATTCTAATCATAAATGAATTCCATGTATTAAGAATGTATATACATTTTTTAAAATTCATAAGATCATATTTGTGCACATAATTTATATCAATTGGTCAGATTTGAATGAAAATTAAAATGATTTTTTAAAGTACCATTTGATATCATTTTTCAAAAAGTTATAACAATTGAGATAAAGTGTTATATTTTGGAGAAAATTCTTTTTGCACATGCACGCAATCAATAGATCTTAATTTTTTCATGCATATTTATTATTCAATTAGTAAATGAAAATTTTTTTTTATCCTTTCAATTGATATGATTTGAGTTAATAGAAATATGAAAGAAATCATACTTTTCAAATTAGATGGGTATCATAATATTTTTCGGAAACATCATTTGCTAAATTGAAATAGAGTGAAAACGTTTTCCTTATTTTAATCGGTATTATCATGAAAGATATTATGCATGTGAAATCATGGGTTTATTGAATCTTATATATATGGCATTGTTGTCCTAAAAAATATATATATTTTAAGCTATGGCACGAGATTTTAACCTATGCACAAATAGCTACCTTGGAAGCTATTGCATATTATTTATCCATGCTTAGAAATATGTATTATTTTAACACCATAAAAGTGATTTCATGAAAAGTTCTTATCTTTATTATTGGTGTAAAAATGATAATTTTCAATGATTTTCTCAAAAAATGGGGGAGAATGATTATCAATTTGTATCATTTATATTTATACCTATAAAAAACAATTGGCATCAGTTTATCAATTGGTATAACTTGGTATCGAATAAAAATTAGTATCATATCAATTGGTATTATTTTGACAATAGGTTTTCTAACAATTGGTATATTGTTTAATATCAAATTGATGCTATATCAAAGAGTAGTCAAATGTTTTTTAAATGAATTTTATTTTTTTAAGCTTCTACTTTTTTATGATATCAAAAAGAGGAGAATGTTTGAACAAAATAAGTATTATTATTTTAACATTCCTTTTAATATAAGAAAAAGAGAGCGTATACACTGCGCTTAATGATTAAAATATTTTTGATATGTAAAAAGAGTGAGAACTTATATTTCAAATGTTTTGATAATAACAAAGAGGAGAATGTTGAAAGAAAATATTTTAATATGTTAAACAGGGGGAGGCTTTGCGTTAAATTACTTATGTATGCATTAATGAATTATATCATAAAAATGCAATTTATCACATCCATCGATCAAATTGTGCTTAAATGTCTATCACTTGAAAATTCAAATTCCTTGAATTAATTGCCTTATATTTTTTAAAAATCTTGATTATATGTATATTGGGATGGGGAGCCTTGTAAAGGCAACCTCATTTTACTCTTTGTTTGTCATTATTAAAAAGGGAGAGATTATTAGCCTAACTAGGTTTTAACCTATTTTGATGATAACAAACCAAAATTTTCAATTGTACAAATTGAGTGTGTTCACAGGACTTCAATGACACAAACACAATTAAGAAAGCAAAATGGAAGCCATGAAGCATGAATATCATATTCAAGCAGCTAAGATTCATGGAGCACGAGAAAAACCAAGAAGAAAAAAAAAACTTTAAGGACTTGAACATTTTCTAAGTGTAAATACACTAGGACCTATGTAAGTTCACATACCATTGGTTATATGTGTGAAAGCACATAGGAGACCTTAGATGGACCATAGATTTGTTAAATATTTCATGGCAAATCATTTTCAAAGTATAAAATGTGTTTTAAAATGTTTCAAAAGAAGTTCCCCAAAAAATATGCAAAAATTGTGTGAAAAAAATTAACATATCTTTGGTATTTTGGCAATAACATTTTGTAAAAAATGAATTTTGTTATGGGGTTTGGACCATTGGAAAGTAGACTTTCGGGGCTTCAATTTGAACACAAGAATGACCCTATTCGAAGTTCGAATGAAGGAGTTATGGTCGTTTGAAGTCGGACAAATAATGTAGTCGCAAGTCAGTCGACCGAGGATTAGATCCAGTCAACTGAAGAACAATCCAGTCGACCGAATGGGCTTGTCCAGTCCACCGAACAGGCTAAATTTCAATTTTTGAACATTAACAGCTAGTTTGACATTTTTTTATTTGGTCCAACGGCTAGTAGGAACTTTTGGCCTATAAATAGAGCCTTTGAGCTCTGGTTTTACATACTTCAAACCTTCAAATCAACTCTCTCATATATATCAATTTTGTTATTCAAATACTTCATTTTTATGAAATATTTTTGAGAGAAAACCTTAGAAATCCTCCATTGAGCTTTTCACTTGTATATCATTTGGAGTGAATATTAGTGTACTTCAGTTGTATTCATTTGCTCACTAAATGAGCTGATTCATTGTATAATCCTATTTGGATTCCTCATTTTCTTGTTGTAACTTGAGAAGGTTGTCATGCCCCAACACCAGGGTCACGCGAAAGCCCACCAAAACACCCATTTTAAAAAATAGGTTTTACAGTTAAAATCAAGGTGTACAACATTTGGATAAAAATCTCCACAGTTCAACTCTCATAGACTGAAAACATGCATCTTATACATGAATAAACATATCGCCAAAAGGCGTACAAACCAGCCATCACAGGCGTCACATGTAAAAGTACATGTACAAAATAGGAAAAACTACAGTAAGTTTTTCATTACCTCTGCAACTAGGTCAACTCCTAATGCTCACCTGAAAATATTTTACAACAAAATCCCACACCATGAACCAAAGCCAAATAGAACATAGATAATAAAATTGTAAAGCAGGATATGCAATTATACACACGGGCTCAACCACAGGAGCCAAAAAGAATTTCCTTCCAAAACCACAACTTTTTCGTCACACTATCACGAGTCTCAAAAAAGTTTTTATCACATAAAACCCCACATTTGCTATCTTTCAAACTATGTATATCATCCTAACAGATATCATGCCACAGTTAAGAGAAAGCTGTACATAAAACAGTAGGCTCTACTCAGGCCACCCAACAGGATATGCACTTTGTTTACGGGATCACAACCTGAGGGCACTAAGAACCCACCAACCTCGTTTACGGGGATTAATCCGAAGGCACGTAGGGACCTACTCTGCGCACGTTTTTGGACTTACATCGAGGAGCAATGGAAGCCCAACTCCACACACCTACTGTCACGGTACATCTATGGAGAATATTTTTAAAAACCACCGTAACTCAACTACGAAAACCTGTAAAGAGATTTATACAACACATGTATAAAAAGATATCTAATCCATCAAAATGGAGATCTAAAACCATTTACAACATAACATTTAAAAGGTGAGACTCAACCCCGCGGGTTAGCTCCAAACCTCCAAAAAGATTTTCACCATTTTCACAAAACACCTCGTTTTCAAACCTTTTTTTGAAACCTATGGATACCACGTACCCGAAACATGTATATAACCTAGAAAAGGCGTAAAAACCCCACTTTTACCCAAAAACCATGGTTACACATGAAAATCACATTTAATGAATTTTCTACCCGATGAAAACATGTATAATCACATATATCACCCTTATACAGTAGTAGGGTCTAGAATCTTACCTCGGAGAGTCAAGAACTCGACGTCTCAAAACTGAACGACGTCAGAACGAGAATCTGATCAGATGGATGCAAAGCCCTTGGCCCCGACAGCAAGGATCCACAAAGGAATCAACAACAAACCAAGCCCTGGGCCCTCAAAGCTAAAGAGAAGGAGAAGAAAAGGAAAACTTAGGTCTGAAGAAAGGTTTTGTCTCAAAAACACCGCCACTAGTGCTTTTATAGAAAACCAAAAAGTGCAATGTTAGTTCAACCGAACTAGTGGGTTCAGTCGACCGAACTCAACAAAACCAGTTCAGTCGACCGAACTGGACCCTCCAGTCGACTGAACTAGACCCTGTAGTCAACCGAACTCCACAGCATAGGCGTACTAGAATTTGCTACTCTTTTAAGGCTCAAAAAATAACCCAACCAACCTAAACAAGGTTTGAAAAAGCGTAAAACATATTTACACATGCTGTTCTACAACTTTAAAGCATAAACTATGCATCGATGCTATCATATATTGAAAGTAACACATCAAATATGTATAAATAACCTAAAAGATAAGGGTTAGGGTCTCACAAGGTGATTCTCAAGAGAGGCCACTCCGCCTATTGAAGGAGAGAGAAAACTCTGCCTATAAGGAGGAACTTGAGAATGAGACATTCTCAAGAGAGGCTACTCCGCCTAGACTAAGGAGAGAGACTGCTCCGCCTACTGAAGGAGTGTTTAGTGGAATTCTCATAGTGGTTGACTTGAAGCAAGGACGTAGGCCGTTGCGCCGAATCTTATAAAAATTGTGGTGTCGTATTTATACCTTGCTTACTTTTCATTCTTATTATTATATTTGTTCATTATTGCACCACACACATTTTATACACTTAAATCATTCGTTATTAAATCCATTCTTGAGAAATAAAATATATTTTTGTTTTCAAATATATTTTTGAAATAAAATCATTCATTTATTGTTTTGTGTTTTTATTTTTCAAATTGTTAAATAAAATATACTTGTACGTTAATCTTCTAACAAGAGGCTATACTTAAAAATATTCTTATAAATTAAAATATATCTTGCGTACAAGTGAATTGAAAGCTATACTTGTATTTTGATATTTGAACAATTTTTTAAATATCTAATTCACCCCCCTCTTGGTATTACACATATACTATCATCTGACTGGTAAACTAACATATAATTCATAACCCTTTTTCAGGTACTTGATTATATGTTTTACCGCTTCCAATGCTCTTGCCCTCGATTAGACTGATATCTGCTAACTATGCTAACGGAAAAATAGATATCTGGTCTAGGTCATAGTATAGTAAACATAAGACTTTCCACTGCCAAAGCAAAAGGAACTGCCTTCATCTTCTCTATCTCATTAGGTGTCTTATGGCGTTGATCCTTGGATAGAGTGATTTCATGCCTGGAAGGAAAAATTATTTCTTGAAATCTTGCATGCTAAAACGAGTAAGGACGATGTCTATATAACTAGCTTTTGATCAGCCCAATATTCTTTCTTTTTGATCTCGCATAAGTTTGATCCCAAAGATGTGATTAGCTTCACCCAAGTCTTTAATATCAAACTATCCGGATAACCAAATTTTAACCAAAGATAATACCCACATCATTTCCAATGAGTAAGATGTTATCCACATAAAGCACTAGAAAGACCATGATGCTTCCATCACACTTCTTATATAGACAGGACTCATCAGGACTTTGATCAAAATCATAAGACTTAATGATTTGATCAAACCGAGTGTTCTAAGATCTAGATGCCTTCTTAAGTTCATAAATAGATCTCTTAAACTTGCACAATATGTGCTCTTGGCCCTTTGCTATGAAACCATCTGGTTGCATCATAAAGACATACTCATCAAGACTTTCGTTAAGGAAAGCTGTCTTGACGTATATTTGCCAAATTTTGTAATTGAAATGTGTCGCAATAGATAAGAGAATCCAGATAGACTAAAACATGGCTACTAGCAAAAAGGTTTCCTCATAATCGATCCCTTTTTTTTGAGTAAATCCTTTTGCAACAAATCTAGCTTTGAAGGTTTTAATTTTTCCGTATGTTCCTTTCTTCCTCTTGTAGATCCACTTGCATTCAATAATTTTTATCCCTTCAGGTGGTTCTATAAGTTTCCATACCTAATTAGAATAGATAGATTCTATATCTAAATTCATAGCCTTTCGTCAAAGATCTGCATCTTTGTATTGGAGTGCTTCGGCGTAGTTGTAGGGTTCAGTATTCAGTTATGCTGGGATCCCATCAAAAGACTCTTCTAAGAACATATACTGATTGGGTTGACAAATAGCCCTCCCACCACGATGAGGCATGTAACGCCCCAATTCCATAATAATTAAAAACCAAGAAAAGGAAAAGAGATTTCTTCAACAAAAGTAATCATTTTTTTTGAAACACAATCCAAAAAAGAAATCACCTTATAACCCAAAAGATAGTTTAAACATATTTAAGCGAACCCCTTTTTTTTTAACAAGTTTCCAAGGAAGGACTACCCAGTAGAGGCTGCTTGAGCGGGCCCTCTACCGCTCAAGCGGTCAGGTACTTGAGAGCATCCTGACCACAACCTGAAGATTTTTCTAAAATTTGAGAAAATATTTAATTATCATGAGTCCTAAACACGCTTTTTAAGAAGCTCAAATATAAAGTAAATACGGGCATTTGGAAGGGAAAGAAAACATCATTTAAATCCAAAGACTTGAAGTTTTAACATTTGAAACCATAGGGTATAATCCAAACCAAAAATCAAGGGATTCAATCCGAGACATAAATCCAACACCCTCACATGCGAGCAAATATTTGGACAGGATCTTATGGCCTTACAAAGGAGTACTCCAACCCATAATACAGTTATCCCAAAAAGAATTATATTTACAAAATTTTCATTTCTAAAAAGGGTGGTACAACAAGAATGTAATCCTATTCACTACCCAAAATGGTCCGGCTACTGCCATCTCAATCCAAAACCTTCTTCTCGCTATCACCTGAAATGTTGTTAAACAATATGAGCTGAAACTCGTAGGAAAAAGACTAATAAAGAACATATGTATGACATGTGAATATGGTTATGCGGGATGCACACATAAGTTTAACCGAAAAACACCTCGTTTTTCTCAACTCAAAACCCCAATGCATAACCAAGTTTTGGTAAAAGTAACCGTTATATCCCATCATCTTATCATTCTTACGTTATTCGACACATTTCTACCTCTCATCATTTTATTCAGTTAAGGTCTTACCAACCCAATTTATCCACCCATCCAATTCAGTATCAAGGCTGGACGGCGCCTATAGATCCAAGCATATTTATCACCACCGATCCACGCGAGATCCAAGAGATAAATATTCGTTCTATAGCTCGACACAATAAGCACATATTTTCGATTTTCCTTAGAAACATCGATGGGTAGGCCGCTTAAGAGCACGCTTTTACGGGAATTAATCCGAAGAAAGGGCCTACCTTACATTGCGCGAGTTTTCAGTCTTTTACAGAGAAGCAACTTGTGCCCAAACTTAATTATTCAATTTCATCACACGGTACTTTCATCATTTCATACGATCTTCGGTTTTTTTTTATATTAAAAACCTCAAATTTTCATACTCAACACAAGCATGTGCCACACAACTCATGAGATATAAGCACAATAGGTTTTCCTAACCCTCAATTTACCCAAAAATTATATCCATTTCATCGTATGGGTCCCCAACCCGAAAACCCCCAATTTCATGGTTCAAGTTCAATTTTAAACCCTAACTCAATATAGTTTTTCGAATTCAACTGTATGCAATGACAATACAAAGATAAGATATAGTCAAATCATTCGTAGATCTAAGATTTAACCTCTAATAACAACAAACTCTAGCCTAGGGTTTCAAAAACACCATTTTCATGCTTTTATGTTCATAGAATCGAAAATGCAACACATATCACATAGATATTTAGTGGGAGTCTTAAATCCTACCTTAGGGACGCTAGATCCATAAGAAAAATCTTCCAACGAGCTCCAATCCTGAGAATCTCCAACCACGCGGTGAGAAAAGCTTCCAACGTTAAGCTCGAACCTCTAACAGGCAAACAATTGAGGTGGAAGTGCAAAATCTCTCCAAGGGAAACCAAGAGAGCTCCAAACAACCTCCAAGCTCAAACCCTAGCCCTCACTTTTGCTTTAGAGAGAGAGACATGAAAAGAATGAGGAAAAAGATGTCCCACGCAACTTTTAAAAAGTCTGCTCTGCGACAGTTCGCTCGAGCGGACCCCACAGCTCAAGCGGTCCCTTCCCTAAAAACCTCTCGGCCACATGTCTGCTCGAGCGATCTCTCCACTGCTCGAGCAGTCAGCGCTGGGAGGCAAATTGAACAAAGGCTGCCAGAGCTGGGCCAAACGTAAGCCGAACACATCATTACGACGTTTCCATATATTAACCCACACTCCCTATAACATTAGCCAACACATCAACAAGTTCAAGATTTAATTCTCACGTAACCCCCACACTTACAAATGTTTCCACCGGGCATAATATACTCATTTTTCGTTAACACAAGAAAATAATAAGGGATCGAGTCCTTACAAGGTACTACATGTGCCTGTATTCTAGCAATAACACGTTGTGCTGGTTCTGAACTCTGTGTACCATGATCCACATGCTGCCCTTGTTGTGAAATGGTATGTTAATGGTAGCACCCTGAATTGGTTCAAGATCTGCATGTGCCTCGATAATCCTTCCACTACGATGAGGCAATGGGATATCGATGACTCATGGTTCCTCTTTCATTTTATTGGTATTTTCTCTCAATTCTTCTAGAATAATTTTATTCTTGGGCTTATGGTCCATTATATAATCCTTTTTCAAGAATTGGGTATTGGTACTGATAATGACCTTCTGATCCTTAGCATTATAAAACAAACCACCCTTCGTACCTCTGGGATACCTAACAAAGAAACAGACTTTTGTTCTTGGTTCCAATTTACCCGCGTTCCCTTTCAACACGTGTACTGAACGCACCCAAATTCGAGTATGTCTCAGACTAGGCTTGCGCTCGGTCCACAATTATGTGGGGGTAAAAGATATTGACTTAGAAGGTACTAAATTTAGAATATAAGCTACTGTCTCTGATGCAAATTCCCAAAATAGATCGGATAAATTTGAATAACTCATCATCAACCTTACCATCTCCATAAGAGTTCTATTCCTTCTTTTAGCTACACCATTCTCCTATGGAGTGTCCAGTACAATCAACTATGATGTAATCCTTTCTAGTGACAAATAGTTCCTAAACTCTCCAAAGAGGTACTCGCCACCACAGTCAGATAGTAGTGACTAAATACATTTACTCAGACGCTTCTCTATTTTCACTTTAAATTCTTTAAATTTCTTAAAGTATTCAGACTTATGGTGCATCAAATAAACGTATTCATGCATTGAATAGTTGTCAATAAAAGTCACGAAATACTTAAAGCATCCTCTAGTCCAGATAGTCATAGGTCCACATAAGTCAGAGTAAACCAATTTCAATGGTTCTTTAGCTTTATAGCCTTTAGCAAAAAATGACCTCTTAGCTATTTTACCCTCCAAGCAGGATTCACAAACTAAAAGTGCCTCCACTTTCAATGAACCTAAAGTTCCATCTTCAACCAGTCTATTTATCATTTTCAGATTAATATAACCTGGGTGTAAGTGCCAAAGATACGTTTAGTTCATTAAAGATGGTTCCTTTCTCTTAATTAGTAAATTAGATGTATTATTCAATTCATTCAGTTATAGAGCAGGAGAGATATGAGATATAACATATAGATCATCCACTAATATACCGAAATAAATAAAACGTTTATTTTTCTTAATAATTACAAAGTCATTAAAATAAACTGAATATTTATTTTTAATCAAATTAGAAATTGAAATTAAATTCCTTCTAATAGAAGTTACATAAAGATAATCTTTTAAAATTAAAATTATCTCTACTAAAAGTAAGAGTGATACCTCCCACTGGAACTGTTGTCACCCTGGTATTGTTGACCATGCGTAGGTATATCTCACCATCACTGAGTTGCCTAATTTTCTGGAACCCCTACAAAAAATTACAGATATGATTAGTGGCTCTCGAATCTATACACCAAGTACTGGTAAATAACACCACTAAATATATTTCAACAACCAGTGAACAGAAATTATCTTATTTGTTTTGTTTGTTGAGAAATATTGGACACTGCTTTCTTCTAATGCCTTGTCTGGTTGTAGTGAAAACACTTGCCTTTTAACTTTTTCACACCAGCTTTAGGCCCATTAGTTTTTTTTGGACCTGTGCCTCCCTGTTTCTGATCTTTTTTCTTCTTATTACCTTTCAGCTTAGAGGAAGAACCTTTTTTCAGCCACAAACACACTTTCTGGCTTCCTAAGTACACCCTCAATTGCTTGAAGTTCTTTAAGTAGTTCTCCCAAGAAAAAACTGAGTTTGTTCATAGTATAGTTCAGGCAGAACTGCTTAAAGCTCTCAGGCAGTGACTAGAGTATGATATCGACCTGGGTTTCTCCATCAATCTCAGCTCCAAGGATCTTCAATCATTCAAAAGATTAATCATCTTCAGAACATGATCCCTAATTAGGGTGCCTTCAGTCATGTTTGTGTTCGTTAGAGACTTTATAGCTACCTGCCTAGTGGTATGATTTCGATCCCCAAATATTTTTTTGAGGTTCATAATCATGTCATAGGCACTGGGTATAAACTGATGTTGATGCTGCAGTACATTCGACATGGAAGCCAAAATGTAACAGTGAGTCATCTGGTCAGCCTTCTGCCACTTTTGATAAGTCTGGGTTTCCTGTTTAGTTGTCCCCTCATCAGGTACTGATGAAAAAATCTCAGTCAACACAAACTTATAATTCTTGGCACTTAAAATAATATCTAAATTTCTTTCCCAGTCAACATAATTTGAATCCGTTAATTTGTTTTCTTTGAGTATTATTGCGAGAGGATTGAATGACATTTTATCTTGATAATCATATAATTAAAAATCATTAATAAAGATGAGCAAAAATTTTGAATTTTATTTTAAATTAGTTCCCTCTACCATGTTAAAAATAATTTTCAGCAACCCGGTACACCGTGAATAGCATGTCTCGATGGGAAGGTCATCTACTGTTCAGCATTTGTCAAAATAGGCTACTTCCTATCAATTTTATTATCTAGGCAATAGATCAAGCCAAATAAAATTAATTAGCTGACGTAGTTTCAGTCGCATAAATAATAGTAATGACTCATATGGAGATAATACCATTATTTATAAAAAAAAAGTGTTAACCACCATTTAATCCTGAATCAATCATTTCGCAATGAACCTTTCAGATGAAGAAGTGATTAACACTAACGATTATCTAGAATCATCCCAAAAGAAGGTTCGTACTGGTAATTCCATAATTAATTCTGTCCGATGGAGTGGAAAGCCTAAATACCAATGCACAAAATTAATTACATCATATGCGAACTAGTGATGGAGACCACGAAATTTATCTGTGAATAAATTCTCTCTCCCACTTAAATTTAAAATTTTTCTTGAGAATTATAGAAAAAACTGTTTAATTAAAATAAATTTATTTACTTCGAAAAACCACACGTTTCAAAAGATTTCAATTTTAAAACATATTTCGTGTTTAATGTGTAACAAATAAAATATTTTAAATTCTATTTATTTAAAATTAATCTTAAACGAAAAGCAAGAATTTAATTTTATTATCTAGTTACACATTTTTCTTTAAAAAATTAATTTATTAAAATTAAACCTTCTTTTTAATTAATTTAAAACCCAAAATTAATTACCACGTTTTTATAAGATTTTTGATTTATTTAAAACCATCTTAAATGTGTTATTTGTTGGATTAAACGCTTACCATCTCACCAAAATTCGTAGGTAGTGGAGAAGGCGCAACTTTATTTTCTTTAAGGGTCAAGCGCCAAGTGTCACAAGTCGACTGTGACTCAGCCTTTACCCGGGGCCTCTGCCACGGCAGGATGCTGACCCAAACTCTGGCCATTTGTAACAAATAAAATATCTAAAAATTTCTCTTTAAAAAAACTTAATTTTAATTAAAGAAAATCTTATTTTATTTTTTATTACAAAATTTAATTTCGATTTGAACTGAATTAATTAAAATTGAACAAGAACAATAAACGAACATAACATCAATGCAATTAATTAAAATAAATAAAAACAAGATATATCCTGATTTTATGACCGAACTTTAACTCTTTTGAATCAAAGAAATCTCGTTCACCAAGAAGTCCTGTAAAAAACATAACTCTAGACTTTTAACCCTGTTCCAATTCTAAAGCCTTGTCAAACTGAAACTGAACCACCGCCACAGAACCCGCACTGCAGCACCGCTGTGAAACTGTTGCTGCCCGCCACCGCCAGCTAGCACCTGGCCCTCGCGCATTGCGCCGCGCAGCGCACTAGACTTGCTACTCCAGTGCACTAAACTTGTTTGTGATGTGCGCCACCCAGAGTTTTCACCGAATCATGAGTTGTGCATTACTTTATTCTTTTTCGATTTGGCTTGGATTCTTTTGTAGATTTTCATTGTTTTCAATAATGAAGAATGATCCACATGTGGCAATCAATTTGATATTAGGATTCATGACATTACAATGTATAATACCCATCTCATGCTCCACGAGTAAATATCAAGACTTTTGATAATCCATGACCATTAAGAATTCATCCATTCGAAAAATATGATTCCACAGTTACACATGTATACCATGATCCATGGTGATGTTTCATGATCCATGAAAAAAAATAATTACTCCTTCAAGGGCTTGTGCCGCGGCTTGCGCTAACTTGTTCTTCAATATTTTCTTCAATGTTCTTTGTATTTTTGATTTTTCAATTACATAGAAATTAAAATACAAGAACTTTGAATTGAAAAACAACAATATTACATTGAATCCTATGTTTCTTTCGAGTTCATATTCAATCTACCACAATCAACTTTCGTAGTTGAAAAAAAATTAAATCATTATTCATTCATTCAATCAAACATGAAAATAAATAACGACCATAAAATCGATATTAGATCGCCTGCAAAATCAAGTTAGTACATATCTAAAGTTACCTGAACCCTTCGATTAAACCATATTCATATTCAAAGTTAACTCTAATACCAAATGTTAGAGACAAAATTGCCAAGATCCATTGAATAAGAATATGATTTAAGTCAAAAAAAACTAGACGGGCAAATACCAAAATCGGATACAAATTAAATTTTTTTTATGTTAAACAATCAAAATAAACCCGATATATACTCTAAAAGTTATATTAGAGTTATACTTTACGAAATATAGTAGGATTGTCACACCCTCCTTTTAGGGATCGAAAATCGATATAACTTAACACAGTCAAAAGAGTATTTATATTAGCGAAACTGTAGTTACCCATTTATAAGAACAAAAATAACTATACAAATCATGGATACATTTTCTCAACGTTCAAACTGGAATATACTCAACAAAAACTTCATGCTTCAGGTCCTAATTACTAAAGATTTAAAACAAATAGGCGACTACGAGCCCCAATTTATGAACCTGACAACTGAGATGGACCAATTCTAACCATTTCTGCGATCTGCAATCACAAAAGTTACAAGAGAGTGCATTTAGTATTACAATGAACAAGACAAAAAATAATCATTTTAGAAATATCAAAACTACATACTTTTCTCTAGAGATGTAAAATACGACAATTTCTTGTCACAGATCTCTTAGCATATGAAGAACTTTCTAAATTTTTGTAAACGATCATTTTGGGCTCAACAACCTCAAATCATAGAATTCACTATTTCATTATCAAAAGTAAAGCTTCTGACATAACTTCCACAATTAAAATAACCATATCTCATTCACAATCTAGATCCAACAGTGTTCAAGTAGTCGTCAACCGCACGATTGGGAGTTTCGATGATACCGTAACCTCAATTCTCAATATACGAATAGCAATGTGATGGAATGAGGGCCTCTCTCCACCAAGCACGAATGGTATGTGCTATAACCTGGGACCTAACCCGAAAATCTTTAAAATAAAAACCTCCGCTTAACGGAAAACCTCCCCTATAGGGACAAACAAAACTCATAGTTGGATAACTTTTCCTAACAGGATATAAAGGGTTGATAACAATTGTAATTTGGCACTTTGTTACAATATATCATAGCATTATCAAAATTCTTCTTTCACTCACACATACTATTCAAAAGATACAAATAGAATATTTGAAAATATAATAGCATTTAAATATAAGAAATCATAATATCGCAAGTTCATATGGCTTAAGACATGAGAAATAAAGCAATGTTTTAAAGTATGCATTTTTTTTCAAAATAATACTCAAGCACTCTCACTTTGACTTAGAGGTGACATGTTGGAGTTTAATTGCAAAGATACATTGATTATGAACATGATTTAAGCAACAAAAAAAATTGGACGGGTAAACACCAAAATCGGCTCCAGATCAAAACTTTTTGATGTCAAATGATCAAAAGCAAACCTAGCATATACTCTTAAAGTTATATTAGAGTTATACCTTACGAAATCTTGTAGAATTAATTTCGGTTGCTGTAATAACTTTTAGTCTAGAATCTTTCGCGATTGTAGACTTCAAGTTGAAGCTCCAAATTCAAGCATTTTGCTGTATTCCCAAATGCTAGAACGCATATGTAGTGTGGGCTACCTTGAACGTGTTCTTCACAACCTTCTCTAGCCACCAAGAGAATATGTGAAAACCCTAATTTTATATAACATGTATATCTAGTTAGGGCTGCATAACAGCATATAAATATACTACAGTAGGGACCTGTAGAGTAAATATGACTTGAGCTCCCAATGTAATTATGAAAATTCACCTCACCCCAGAGGCAATTTCACAAAAATATTAATTATAATTCATTCCACTAAAGAATTATAATTGCACTCCTAACCATATTCTCAAAACCGAATATTCGAGCTCCTTTTATTAAATGTTTATTTATTCTTCCCGCGTTAAGTTTTTCGATGCCTACCGATTAAATTAAATTGTTAACAATTATATTTAATTGACTTCTTCAAAAATTCCTTAAACCCTTTTACTTAACTTATTTGATTGCCGAATAATTAAATTCACTTGCAAGGTTTGGATCGGTCAAAACTTATAAGTTTTCTTAAGATGGTATCGTCAATTCTGATCTTTCGGAACGTGAATTCCGTCAATAATTAATATTCACCACATAATTAATATCGTTATCCAACGCACCAGGATTATAGACTCATAAAATATCGCACTATTTAATGAATCAAAATAACAAATATTAAATATACGTAAATAATTAATTAATTCGGGATTAAAAGTATAAGCACTCATAATAATATTGGGGTGTAAATTAATATATATAGTCAGCATAATATTAATTAATTACTCTAACGTGGTCCTGTTCAATACACGCAAAATGTACTAACACAGCGAGTCGAAAAAATAGGTAACGTTATGATCTGTTCTCCGTAACAAAGACGAATTTACTAAAATTTTGCGTTACAGTCGTATCGATGGTTTGTCCAATTCTGTCTAAACTGTGAATCAAACACTTATGTTCCACAAAAATCTCCAATCTGATCTTCTGTGTGCGAGTCTAACTTTACACACTAGATTAAATACAATGTAGAATAAAAGATATCCATGCATGATATTAAATAAATAATTAAATGCATACATTATTTATTAAAATTCTCATAAAATAAAAAATAATTTTATTAATAAATAAAATTAAATACTAAAATAAAAAAAATTATGATTTTTAGCATACAAACCTGACATGACAAAACTCTCTCTTCGTTCTCGGTCCCAAATTTTTAATTCTCTGGTAACAAGATCTCAGAGTTTAACAAGAAATCAAACTTATACATAAGCATAGGGTCCTTCTCTTTTACGAAATTTAGAAATTTTAACTATTAAGGTTACAAACGATTTGAAGTTTTTAAGTAGTAATAAAATCTAGCTAAAATTCAATAATTTTCCAACTTGTTTAGTTTAATTAAAATTTATTATTTAAATTTAGCTCTCGGACTATGAAAATACTTTAAAATTGTATTTCATTTAAATTGTATAATTTCCATTACTTTTGCATTTTTAAAAAAAAAATTCTAGTTTACAATCTTACTATAATAATTTAGTTAAATAGTCTTAGTAAATTTTGTAGACTTTAAGTCTTTAAGTTTTGGAATTTAGCTAAAAATACTAATCTTTTAGTAAAATATTATTTTATTTTAATTTCCTAATCTTTAAAATTAATATAGAACTTAAAAATTTATAAATTTGATTTATTTAAATCCTAATAAAGCTTATAACATGCAAAAGTATTGACTTTAATCAAAATTTGTAATTTTAACAAGGAAAACGTATAATTTACTTTATTCAATTTAAATCTTAAAAATTCTATATTTTTATTTTTGTAAAATCCTTTTAATTATTTTTAACTTTTTAAAACAACTTGAATTTTAATTTCAAGCAAATGAATGGTCCCTATGCAAAGTAACCAAAAGAAGATAAACACACACAGCGCCCTAACCCACCCACTGAGCCTCTCTCATGAAATGAAAACACCACACACACAAGGGGCAATAACCCAAACACACAGCTTGGACGCACGTCACGCACACACAACTTGATGCACACACACACACGCATTGGCACATACACTCACAACCTTCCAAACACACACACAGCTTCACACATGGACAGCAACCCAACTCACCTACACAGTGCACACACAGCACACCCACTCAAAACGGACACGGCAAGCTCAACTCACACACACGGTGTTCATGCGCACATGCACGCACAGAGAGAGATCGGGAAAGAGAGACGGGAGAGAAAGGTCACCAGCAGTGTCAGTGGATCGGCGACGGTGGGTAGAAGCGGTGGCGTCGTGGTGGTCTTGGTGGCTTGAAGTTGAGAGAGACAAGCCGAGGGAGGAAGGGGTGGGCGGAGAGAGAGAGAGAGAGAGAGAGAGAGATAAACCACGGCTGGGTCGAAAAAGAGGGCGGCGCCGGCAGCGTGAGGTGACCGGCGATGGGAGGCAGTAGTGTTGCGACAATAGTGGTGGCGTGGCTGTGTTTTTGGGTGGTGAACCGGGAGAGAGAAACAACGCTAGAGAGAGAGATAGACCGAGAAAAAGGGAGGGGAGGAGAGAGAGTCCGGTGGTGGCTGGAGTTGGGCCCGCCGGAGCAGAGCTGTGGCACCGGCGTTGGTGCAATGGCGGTGCACGGTTGGTGGGATAGATGGCCGCGGCTGTGGATGGCGCCGAGTCGTGGTGGCGCCTGGTCGCGCTTTCCCTCATCTTCTTTTTCTCTTATTTTGTTGTTTATGAGTTTGCAAGCTTGTGTGAAGCTTTAAGTTTTTATTTTATTTTATTTATTCTCATATTTTATTTCCTGGATTTTAGTGCTCACAAAAGCTTCTTGACGGTCTTTCTTTAATGGAAAAATAGGAATGTTATGAATTCAAAATTAAAATTTTAAAAAATATTTAAAAAGTGATTTGGATGGTTGAAATTCATATTTAATAAGATGTGAAATACAATTCAATAAATCTCAATTATCTAGATCACTTTATGTGTATTTTTTTGAATTTCATTTATGGGTTCATAGCATTACTGAAATACGAATGGCTCCTCTGACTTCATTTTTTTAAATCAGAAATGTTGGGCCTTTGGAGCTTTTTATTATTAACCTAGAAATAAAACTTAAAATAATATTCACAAAGTGATTTGAATGGTTGAAATTTATTAAAGTATGTTTCACATCTTATTAAATATGAATCTCAACTATCCAAATCATTTTCTGGATATTTTTCTAAATTTTATTTCTAAATTCATAGCATTACTGTTTTATAAATGATTCTAAGGGACGTGTCCCAAACGTGGCACTTTGCCTGAGCCCACCGTGACAAGTCAAACTTATTTTATACATCGTAATTTTTTTATGTAAAATTTTTAATTTAGAAAAATTCAAAATTTCGGTATAAGTTTTTGATGTATTTTATGAATTATCGTGTAGTTATAATTCTTACCAATTTTTTTATTTATTTAATATATTTTGTTATGATTTGTTGATTACAAGTATTTTTAATTTTAAATTCAAAAAATTCTCAAAAATTTTGAAATAAACTTCTAATGTAATTTTATAAATTATCGTGAAATTAGAATTTGAATGAAAATTTTCTAACCATATAATAAATTTTTGTCCCAATCTTTGATTTTCTAAAATTTAATTAGATGTAATTTTTTGGGCTCGAATTTTGAAATTTAATATAAGATTTTGTTAGGAATTTTATTTAAAAATTTTCTACTAATTCATTATTATTTATTTTTAAATAAAACTACCAAATATTATTTTATTCTAAGGAGTATAATTAGTTGGGCCGAAAAATTTTAGTTGACACGTATTTTATTTTTATTGATTGCTAAGGTACAAATTATTACAATAATTAATTTCGGTTGCTACAATAACTTTTAGTCTAAAAATTTTTGCGGTTGTATGCTTCAAGTTAAACTCCAAATCCAAGTCTTCTACTATATTATCAAATACTAGAATGCGCCTGTAGTGTGGGCTATTTTAAACGTGTTCTTCACAACCCTCTCTATCTACTAAGGGAATACGTGAAAATCCTAACTGTTTATAATGATATGTGGTGGTTAAAGCTGCATAACAGTATATAAATAGGTTATAACAGTGACTTATAGAGTAAATATGATTTGGGCTACTAGTATAATTATGAAAATTCACCTCACCCTAGAGGTAATTTCATAAAAATATTAATTATAATTCATTCTATTAAAGAATTATAATTGCATTCCCAACTATATTCTCAAAATTGAATATTCGAGATTTTGTTATTAAATATTTATTTATTCTCCTCACATTAAGATTTTCTATACCAACCGATTAAATTAAATTACTAACAATTATATTTAATCGATTTCTTAAAAAAATCTCCTAGGACATTCCACTTAACTTATTTGACTGCTGGATAATTAAATCCACCTGTAGGATTTGGCTCGATGAAAACTTATAAGCTTCTTTATGGGGGTATCGTCAATTTCAATCTTTCAGAACGTGAATTTCGTCAATAATTAATATTACCATATAATTAATATCGTTATCCAATTCACCGAACTTATAGGCGTATAAAAAATTACACCATTTAACGAATCAAAATAACGAATATTAAATATACGTAAATAATTAATTATTTTGAAATTAAAAGTATAAGCACTCATTATAACTATAAGCTATAAATTAATTTATATAATCAATATAAAATTAATTACTCCGATGTGGTCTTGTTCAATACGCACGAAGCGTACTAGCACAACGAGTCAGAACAATATGTAACGCTATTATCTGTTCCCCGTAATCAAGACAGACCTATTAAACTCTGTACTACAACCATACCGATGGTATATTCAATTCCATTTAAGCCGTGAACCGAATCTTATATTTTGCAAGAACCGATAATCTGATTTTCCGTGTGTAAGTTGAACTCTATATACTAGAATAAAATACACATATGTATAATATTAAATAAATAATAAAAATGCATAAATTGCTCATTAAGATTATTATAAAATAAAAAAATAATTTTATTAATAAATAAAAATAAATACTAAAAATAATAAATGACGTAATTTTTAGTATATGATCCTGACATATACCTCGTTGAGAGATTAAAATACGCTTTGGAAGTTCCCTCTTCACCGAACAATTGGCAGTTTGCATCGTTGGAGCTTACTAAAGCTTTGTCCCTTGTGGTTTGATCATCTAAGAGGTATGATTTAAGACTAATCTTGATCATTTGATATATATGAGTTGTATATTTGTTGTATTTACATAAAAATATGAAAATGTGTATTTTTGAAACTCTAGGTTGGGGTTTGATGTTGAAGCATGATGAATCTTGAGTTTGAGAAAGAGTTATATTAAATTTATCATGTTACTGTTATTGGAGACACATTAATTTGTGAAATCAGGAGTTAGGATTTTGATTATGCTAAACCTTTACAAATTTGGGACTTTTTGGGTTAGTTAATTCAAATGATCAAATTGACTTAAATTTTGGTAAATTGGAGGTTATGTTAACCTATTCATGTATAAATCATATGAATTCTTGAGGGAATATGAAAACGATGAGATACCTGATTGGGGATTTTGAACTAATTTAACCAAAATGTGAGAAATATGAGAAGATTAGTAATAGTTGATGATATTTAATCCTAATTGTGTTGGATTTGACGAGAGGAGCCGGCTTGACAGTTAGACTTGTGTTGATTTTAATGTGAATAATCTAATTAAGGTACCGTATGAATTGATTGGATAAATAAGATTAGGCTCTAGTAGCTCCTCGATGAAAGACCGAAAACTTGCGCACGTTGGATAGGCCATTCCATCGAGTTAATCCCCGTAAAAGAGTGCTTTGGGCGGTCCACCCATCGATATTTTTGAGAGAAACAAAAAATATGTACTCTCCATGTCATAATATAGAATGAGTATTTATTGATTGGGCATCGCATGGTTTGGTTGAGATAACTACGCTTCGGTCTATAGGCGCCTTCAAGTTTGGTACTTAATTAAATCAAGAATTGAGTTGGGTTTGCAAAACCTTAGTTAAACAGTTGAGAATGATTGAAAGTATGGGAATCCTAAATTTGTGGTAATGTTGGATGTAATTGGAAATGTGAATACCTTGAATTGGTTGGAAACATTTAAAGAATTGAGAAAATAGAAGTGTTCAACATGGTGTTAGTGATTAAGAAAATCGATTATATGGATTGAGGTTTCTAAAAATGAAGGCTGGTTTTCGATCAAAATTGTTGTGCATTCACATGATCATTCTCGCATATCATATATTTGTTCATTTTTAGTCTATTTTCTACAAGTCTAAGCTAATGTTGTATAAACAATTTCAGATGATAATGAAAAATTAGCCGCCGAGTAAGGTGGAGCGTAGTAGGAACCCAGTTGGATCTTTTTTCTCACAAGGGATTAGATTGCGTGTTGATGTAGTAGGGCAAAGTGGTTACGTACAGGTTGAGGCAGTTGAAGACGCACGAGAAAAACTATCCTACCCACAACTTGGAGCTAGTAGTGGTGGTTTTCGCTTTAAAAACCTGTAGACATTACTTATATGAAAAGGGCTTTGAGGTGTTCTCGGATTATAAGAGTTTAAAGTATCTTTCTGTAGAATGATCTGAATTTGCGTCAGAGGAAGTGGTGGAGTTTCTGGGTAACTATGGTTTTGATCTGCAGTATCATTCGGACAAAACCAACGCAGTGGCCAATGCCCTCAATCGAAAATCCTTGAGCTCTTTAGCTCATGTTGCCATTAGAGAGTAGAGTATGCTCAGAGAGGTCGGTGAGTATGATTTACATCTCGATGAGTCTAGCAACTATGCTACCTTGTTCACGATGGTTTCTTAGCCAACCCCTGTCCATCACGTTGTGGAGGCTTAATAGCAGGATGCGGAGAGTTTGATCTTTCAAGAGAAAGTTTCGAGTGGCAAAGATGCCAAGGAGTAGACTATTCACTCTGATCAAAGTTTGAGATTTGTAGGAAGGATCTTCGTTCCGGAGTCATATCGTGATCACGTGCTCTATAAGTTTCGTCATTCTAGTTTTGCTGTGCATCTAGGCGGCATCAAAATGTACCATGAATTACGTAGGCAGTTTTAGTAGAAGGCAGTTTTAGTAGAAGGGGACGAAGAAGGACATTACACTTTTTGTTTCATGATGCCTTACTTGCTAGCAAGTAAAGGCCGAGCACCAAAAACCAGCAGGGTTATTACAGCCATTGCTAGTGTCAGAGTGGAAGTGGGAGAATATCACTATGAATTTTTTTCAGGATTTCTGAGGTCGCTGAAGGGGCATGACGTCGTTTGGGTAGTGGTTGAAAAGTTGTTCAAGTCCGTGCACTATCTCCCTATTCGCATGAAGAATTTAGTGAATAAGCTTAGCAGGTTGTACGTGAGCGAGATAGTCAGACTCTATGGAATGCTTGTTTCTATTATCTCAGACCGAGACCCCTGTTTTACTTCATGCTTTTGGCAGAGTTTACAGTCAACCATGAGGATGAGCCTCCTTCTTAGTATTGCCTTCCATCCTTAGACAGATGATTAATCGGAGCACGCAATTCAGATACATGAGGACATGTTGTTGGCATGCATTCTGGACTTTCGTGGATCATAGGAGGATCATTTTCTGTTGGTGGAATTCACTTACAATAACAGTTATCAGCCGAGCATAGAGATGGTACCTTATGAGGCGTTATATGGTAGACCTTGTAGGTCACCAGTTTATTGGGCGAACATTGGGGAGACGGATGTATTGGGCCTAAGCTTGTTCGTGAGACCACAGAGAAAATCATTGCGATTTGTAAGTGTTTAGTGACTGCTCAAAATTATCAAAAAAGTTATGCAGCTAAGAGGAGGAGACCGTTGGCATTTTGAGGTAAGGGACCATGTGTTCTTGAAGGTCTCGCTATAGAAGGCATTGATGAGGTTTAGAAAGAGTGGAAAGTTATCACCACGCTTTATTGGGCCGTTCGAGATCCTTGAGAGGATAAGAGAGGCGGCCTATCGCCTTGCCTTGCCTTGTCACCACAGTTAGCATCCATGCACAATGTATTCCATGTATCCATGTTGCTAAAAAATGAACCAGAACCTTCACATGCTTTAGATTAGACCAAGCTGAGAGTTGAGGACAACATCATTTATGAGGAGAGACTAGTGAGAATCCTAAACACCAAAGAACAAGTCTTACGATGGAGAACCATTGCTTATATAAAGGATTTGTGGATTCATCATAGTGTTGAAGAAGCTACATGGGAGAGGGGGTCAAAAGTTTACTTGAAGTACCCCGAGTTGTTTACTTCTTGATGTATGTTGAATTTCAATAGTGAAATTCTTTAAGGGGAAAGTTGTAGAGACCCAGTCCCTTTTTATTTTGATAAATTAATTAAAATTTGTTATAAAACTTTCAATGGAAAATGAAAAAGGGTTTAATTGCATGAGATAATTGAGATTTAATCATGATAATGCTCAATGATGATAATTGTATGTTTGGTAATGCATGAGAACAATTATGGTAAGTTGTTCGGTTGATTTTTGAGGTGTTTGCATTAATATTTGAACCCTATATAATTTATTTTCCTCGAGTTGGCAATAGCAAGGACCATTTGAGCGGTAGTGGGGTCTGCTCAAGCGGTGTGTCGACAAAGGCAATTTTAAGTCTTGAATTGAGCCTTCTTTCATTCATTTCATTCACTCCCCTCTCTTTCTCTAAACTCGAATCCTAACCCAAGAAATACCATTAGAGCTCATTTGAGCTTCTCTTAACCCCCATTGGTAGATCTCTCTTGCTCTCATCTTAGTTATACATCGTTGGGAGATCAAAATGCGTGTTGGAAGCTCCCTCCTTACCAAACAATTGATGGTTGCGTCATTGGAGCTTGCTAGAGCTTTATCCCATGTGGTTTGATCTTCCAAGAGATAGGATCTAAGACTAATCTTGATCATTTGATGCATATGAATTGTATATTTATTGTATTTATATAAAAGCATGAAAAAGTATGTTTTTGAAAACCTAGGTTGGGGTTTGATGTTGAAGTATGATGAATCTTGAGTTTGAGTAGAAGTTATATTAAATCTATCATATTATTGTTGTTGTAGACACATTAATTTGTGAAATAAAAAGTTAAGGTTTTGATTATGCTAAACCTTTACAAATTTGGGACTTTTGGGATTGGTTAACTCAAATGATAAAATTGATTTGATTTTTGATAAATTGAAAATTGTGTTAACCTATTCATGTTTAAATCATATGAATTCTTAAAGAAATATAAAAACTATGAGATGCTTGATTGGGGGTTTTGAACTAATTTAACTTAAATGTGAGAAACATGAAAAAAATTGTAATTGTTGATGATATTTAATCCGAATTGTGTTTGGTTTGATAAGTGGAGTTAACTTGACGGTTGGACTCGTATTGGTTTTAATGTGAATAATTTAATTCATGTACCGTATTAATTGATTGGATAATTAAGGTTGAGTTCGAGTAGGTCTTTGGTAAAAGACTAAAAACTTATGCATATTGGATAGTCCATTCCATCGAGCTAACCCCCATAAAAGAGTACTTTGGGCGGTCCACCCATCGATGTTTTCGAGAAAAATCGAAAATGTGTACTTTCTGTGTTAGGTTACAGAATAGGTATTTATCGATTAGGTCTCATGTGGTCCAGTTGAGATAACGACGCTTGTGCCTACAGGTGCCATCTAAGTTTGGTACTTAATTAAATCAAAATTTGAGTTAGGTTTGCAAAATCTTGGTTAAACAGTTGGGAATGATTGAAAATATGTGAATCTTGAACTTGTGATAATGTTGGATGTAATTAAAAATGTGAATTCCTTGAATTGGTTGGAAACGTTTAAAGAATTGAGGAAATAGAAGTTTTCGACACGGTGTTGGTGATTAAAAAAACTGATTATGTAGATTGAAGTTTCTAAAAATGAAGGTTGATTTTCAAACAAAATTATTGTGCATTCACATGATTATCCTCACATATCATGCATTTGTTCATTTTTAGTGTATTTTATATGAGCCTCAGGTCATGTTATATAAAAGATTTCAGGTGATAATGAAAAACAAACCACCGAGTAAGGTGGAATGTAATAGGAACCCGATTGGGTCTTCTGGATGGAATTATATGTTCTTCGAAAAAAATCTTTTGAGAATTGTATTGTTCTAATTATAATTCTTTGCTACATTGATGAATGTATTTGGGGTTGGTGGAACTAGTTATGTAAGACAATAAGGCGATATAACCATGAATTGTATACATGTGAGGACATTGGGCATGTATTTTGATTTATTCCTTGGTTTTATATGAAGTTCCATGAATTGAACTATTGTATTTCAAGTTTTTGATAAGTTTAGAGGTTTTTTCAATACTAAAAGGATATTTTTACTTTAGGGTTTTACCTATTACAATCTATATTCAATGTATGAGAGAACCGACGAGAGGCCTAATTTCCTAACAATTATTTTAATTATTTTAAAATATTTTGATATTTTATTAAATTTAATTTCTCCTTCATCACATTTACAATTTTTAATTTCTAAATCTCATTTTTCTCACATATATATTTACTTTTTAGATGAAAAATTGTTTTTTGATATATTTCTTCTTTATATATTATGAGTAAAATTCAATCTTTTTCATTAGTCTGTTCTGGAGAGTTTTCTATAATAAATTATTCTCCTCTTAAATATCCTATACTTATTTCATTTGTCAACGTAAAATTTGTTTCTTCATTTATTTTGCTACATATTCATCTTTAATTTTTATTTCTGCTTCACTTAATTCCATTATTCCTTTATTATTAAATAGTGCTAGTTCTAATACTTCTTCTTCTGGTTCAATTATTTTATTATTTTGAAATAATTACACTTACATCTTCTAAAATTTAAACTTATTACAAAGATTTCCCATGTGGTCTCTGAAATTACATTAATCTCCCATGAAATTTAATTTTAACATCAATTGCACCAAAACTGCTAAAATTTTCGTAAAAATTTATCGAAAATCGCTCATTCCACCTCAAAACCACAATTCCCACCCCAAAACCACAATTCCCACCACCTCCCTCCCCCCCAAAAAAAACTATCATTCCCACGTTAAAATCACCCTTCAAACAACATTTTTTCCTCCAAAATCACACTTTTCATCCCAAAACCACCATTCCCAAAATCACATTTCCTCCCCCCCCCCAAAAAAACTATCATTCCCACCTTAAAATCACCCTTCAAACAACATTTTTTTCTCCAAAATCACACTTTTCATCCCAAAACCACCATTCCCAAAATCACATTTCCGTTGAAATGGGGCGAGAATGGTGGCTTTGAGGGAAAGGGAGAAGGTGGTTTGAAGAGTGATTTTAGGACAAAAAAGGTGATTTTGAGGTGAAAATGGAGATTTTCGTTAAATTTTAACAAAAATTTTAACAGTTGAGGTGTAATTAATGTTAAAATTAAAGCTCATGGGAGGTTAATATAATTTCAGAGACCACAAAAAAGGTTCCTGTAATAAGTTTTAAACCTCATGAAAGGTAAGTATAATTATCCATATTATTTTTTATTTTTATATTGATTATTACAATGTCTCAACATTTACAGCTTCTTTTTTTTTTCTTCTTGGCCAGTAATTACATTTTCTAAAAAATCTTCGCTTTTTAGTAAAAGTTTTTTTATAATATTATTTCTTATATTGTTTTGCCTCTTTGTTTATTAAAACGTATTTTGAAATTTTTTTCTCTTTTTTGTATAATTTTTCTTAATTTTCGTATTTGTACATCCCCCATGGATTTGATGTTTGCCAGCAACGAATATATTTTTCTTTTTTTTTTTTCTCTCTTTGAGTTTTAAGCATTCTTGATCTACCCATTCTCTTAAATATCTATTTATATTTTCTAAGCCATCAAGTCTTCTTTCTCCTAAGTTTTTTTTAATTGTTTTTCGTATTTTTCTTCTATATTAATATTGATAGTGCTGATACCACATTTTCTCACCACCAGAATCTTGAATTTAAACACTTTGAAATTTTTTTCTAAAATTATGAACTTTGATAAATTCATGAAATACCAACTCCCAAAGTCATCCAAGCTCCTTGAAACTCGTGCCGCCCTATATCATTATCGATCATCTCGTATGATAGTTTGATCACCTTGAATTCATCTCATATGACAGTTTAATCTTCTTAAATCCTTTTGGCCGTCTTATATAATGGTCCGATCATCTCAAGTCCATCCTAATCGTCTCATACAATGGTCCAATAGCCTTAAGACCTCTATGATTGTCTCGTATGATGGTTCAATCATCTTGAAAACTCTTCAATTGTCTTGAATCCTCCATGATCATCTTAGACGATCTAATCATGTTAAATCAATGTCGACCATCTTGAAAGATGATCCAATCACGATCATTTTGTTTACGGTGTGATTGTTCTGTACCATCCTTAATCACTCCACATTATCCCATATGACAGTCTGATTGCATCAAAGCATCAAATTCACCTCAATTGTCTTATATAATGTTCTTACCATTCTTGAATCTTTTCAATCATTTTGTATGATGATCTGAATTATGTCGATTGATCTTGATTGTCTGTATAATGATCTAACCCACATCAATCATTCTCGATCACTCAAAACTCACTCCTATGAGTCCATAAACCACTTTTTCATGCATCGAATGAAATAGAACTCATCATATCACATAGTATCGCCTCATAATGCTCCTTGGGATTTTCTCAGGCTACCGTATGAAAATCATGAAAATGGAATCGTGGTTTGAGTCCTAAAAAATATCTAACAAAACCCCCTAAAGCCAACATGTTGTCCTTCTACTCTGAGGTGATTTCGTTGACATCAGAGACATTCATGAAACTCAGTGTTGAATGCACTCTCGCAAGGAAACCCTGCTCAATACGCAACGAACTACATACATAGAAAACGGGAAATGTTTTGACCAATATGACTCCATTACATTCAAAATAGGCCGAATCTCTCAGGAACCCCATCAAGGCAATTTCAAACACCAAAGCTTGAGCAATAGAAAACCAAGGTATATAGAAAAGGTGAACTTAATGGCTAAGAAAATCTACAGCCTTGTGAGGTAGGTGCAGACAGGTCTCCCGAGCTTTTTAGGGAGCTTCCCTACTAGGGGAAGCCCTTTTGGATGACATAATTGCTCAAATTATGACCACACAAATAGACGATTAATTTATAATCAAACGACCTCCGTTAATTCTAAATGCAGTTGTTAAGTGACAAAAAGAAAGTCTAAAGTAAAACTAAGGTCACCACTTGATTTTAAGGTACAAGATCGTATGCATTTACTCGTTGGATTATGCTTATTCCTTTCATCACAATAGGAGTTTAGGGATGAAAATACCGAGTGGAAATGTGTTAAGTACCCATTCAAGTTGACCTCATGCTTAGCCTTTACTATTCATCAATGATTCACGGAATTAAGTCTACATATCTAATTAATGCATGAATGACAGGCAAGATGATTAGGAAGGTTCATGTTTTCAAAAACAAGTATTTTAAAAAAACAATTAGAGGAGTCATGCCCATATTATCATTCCAGGCATGTAAAAAGAAACTAACATACTAACCTATGAATGGGACCTTGGAGATTCAAAATCATTCACCCTACATTATTCGAGGTGATCATTTATAATCTATAGGTTATTATCAATCTCTACATCCCTACGAACAAACTACAAAAAAACCAAGTTTCTAGCCTAAGGTTTAACCAAGGGAGTACCCAGGTGCAAGTTTAATTTGGTTCCAAGGGGATAGAATTTAATAGCATGCAAGTTTTGTCCAAAATATAAAAATAAAATTAAAGTTTTTATGAAAAAAATGAGTTTTACAAGCTTTAAAACCTAGACATGCTTATCTATGAGTCATGCATAAAAAATGGAAAAATAAATAAAATATTTAATTACTAACCTCAAACATGATTTAAGATATTAAGAAAAATAAAGAAAACAAAACCTACCTTGATTTATTGTCCGTTGATTTAGCCTAATGGCGTGCCCTTAGGACCACGACCTAGAATTCGAACACGAACGATCTCCTTCTGCCAAACTCCAGGACACTAGAATGCCTAAAAGAAAATTAACAAAAGAAACCAAAATGACTAAACATGAATTATGCGTACTCGAGTTAGGATTGAAAGTCTCAAACTCGAGAATCGACCAGGTCCTTGAAGGACAAGGGCGCACTTTCTAGTTTAGGAGATGTTATGAACTTATGTTCTGAATGATTTCTAAACTCATGATTTGAATCTAACTGATTTTGAATGCTTTGAAAAGTTTAGAGGAGGGACCCTTTTATAAGCTCCAAAAAATGGGTTAGGAGGGACAATTTTCGATTTGGGATAAGGGAGAATGCCTTTCCATTTTGACAAAAATGCGAAACGGATAACAACAGGTGAACAGGAGGTCATACGTTTAGAGGAATTGATTAGAAGACTACTTCGGGCATCAGAGATTTCCTAAGCTTGGCTTTTATAACTTTTTATGGTACTATCTTTAGGTGTTCCAAAGGAAAAAATGGGTTTAACCGAGCTTGGAAAACAGAAACTTTCAAGTGCAAACAACACACTTGAAGATTGAGATGGCTAAAAACAAAGGTCAAGAATGTGAGAAAAAGATCAAACAAAATTACTTAAAAAGAAGAAAAGGTGCCAAGTAAAATAGGACTTTTGAACAACTCGCCTATCGATTCGTTCTCATCAGAGATCGTACATAACTAATCAGCAAGTCTGTGCATTATACCCGATCAATATGGGGTGACTACAAATACCTCTCTTTCACGTAGCTCATATAGCAATGTGTGTAGAACATTTTCGAAAGGCATAATGCATAAACCAAACCAAACTGAGAGAAAAACAAGTAAAATTAAAAACTTGGTCGTACCCCAAATATCTTTAGGGCCGCCTACATACATCTTTGTTGATGATCAAACCAATGTAGTTCTTAAGCAATTTTATACAAACAAACATATTCAAACCACCAGACATCCAAAGGTGACAAGCCATGTGTCCAAAAACACTTTATCATCCAAAAGTTTAGTGGTTCTACCACTATTCAGAATGTGTTGGCAGTTCTAGTTCCATTCAAGCCGCAAGTAATGGTTCCACGACCATTGGAACTTATTAGCAGTTCTAATGCCATTCAATCCCTAGCTAGTAGTTCTACCACCATTCAAACATGTTAGCAGTTATATACTGCCATTCAAGATCTTAGCTAGTGGTTCTACGACCATTCGAATGCATTACCAGTTCTATTTCCATTCAAGCCTAAGCTAATTGTTCTACCATCATTCGAACACGTTAGCAGTTTTACATCCATTCAAGATGGAAGGCCGAAAATGCAATAGCGTGCCAACTATAAGCATATCAGTAGAAACATCATTTGTGTGACGGCATACCATCCAATCATACCGAACAAAATCCTCAAGGAGTGTGGTGACAAATCATAAGAATTTTATAGTTTTTGTTAAACACCATGAGAATAAGTCGCACATCGACCAAATTACAGGAGCTCAAAGTGAATTTAACGGGTGATTCTAAACGCACACACTATTTTGCTTTGTACACCCACACATACAAATATTAATGCATCGTGTACAGAGTTCATCAATGCATAAAGTGGATATGTGAGTTTATAATTATCCAAATTTAACCACGTCTTAAAATTGAACCTTGAATAATGAGGTTATGTGTTGTCAATACTTACTGTAATTGTCATGATCAAATGAGCTAGTACTCACTTCTTTTATCATATGCTCATTAAATTTTCATAACTATCAATTATTAATTAATTATTTTGACTACTGCATCCTAAAGGAGAGACTAGAAAATTTCACAAATTGGATCTTTTCAGCTTGTCAATAAAACTTGGCAACACAAATCAGGAAAAAAAAAGGAAAAAGAAAAAGAGAAAAAAAAAATAAAAGAAAGGAAACTATATCGCATATAAGATTGTGACAGGAAAAGACACAAGATATTGCAAGATAATGTTGTGATGTGCACAACATTTTCACAATGCTGTCTTAGCCAAACATGGAGGGTAGAAGTCATTCAAGGCTTGTGCATTGCCCCTCTTCATATATGATCCAGGTTTTAGCCCATCAAAAAACTTGCCTAATCATACCAAATACGTCCAGCTACCCATCAAAATTTTGCTGAAATCAATAGAGCTGAATATACAAAGAGGAAAGTTTAGGGCAGTACCAACTTATACCCAGTGTAGACTTTATTCTTATAAAGAAAAACTTCTGTTAAATTCATATTTTACAAAATTTATCGTTGGATTACATGAACCTCCCATGTGGCCGTGCCTATCATACATCCAGAAGTTCAGGACCATCATAGATCGAGACGCTTTCCACACAATTTTGAATGTATGATGGCCCTGTGAGGAGCAAGTCATCCAACTATCAATTTTGTGGAATATTGTTCTAACAACAATTTCCAATGCATCTGGATTTCAAGTATTTGTGTTGGAGGG
>JAOTRH010179125.1:0-12074 GCA_034768845.1 Heliamphora exappendiculata | reverse complement strand
TTTATTTAAGTTGAATTATTCATTATATAATATATAGTATAATATTTTAATATTATACAATAGTTTAATAATATTAACATTTTAATACTGTTATTATATAATTTATATGTAGTATTGTAGTTACTTGTAATGTAATATTACTTTAGTAACTTTGTTTATGATATATAAAAATTATAAAATAACATTATTATTATTATATGGCTTTTTTGAATTTTATGTTACTAATTTAATATAAAAAATATTAATATAGAGTAAATAAAATCACAATGCCACGTGAAAATTCAGGAACAAAGTCTAACGATGATATTAGATGGAACTTTGCATATTCAGTACCAAATAACAAGTATAAACTATATTTCAAATTATGTGAAAAGTTAGTTATAGAAGGAATAACTAGAATAAATCAACAATTGGCTAATCAGACGAGACAAATTAAATCGTGCCCAAATATATATACAGAAATTAAAAAAGAAATGATGAAACACCTCTAAAGCCAAAAAGAGAAACAAATTGACAAGAAGAAGCAAATGAAAGAATTAGCTGCACAAATTAGAGTTTTTCAACGATAGTATGGTGATGGTGGTGATGATGATGATGATAATTTTGATAAATATGGTAGATGATGTATTAATATTTCTAGTGATAATGAAGATTCTGAAATAACTATGGCAAGTTGAAAAAATGTAAGAGAGTATAGAGAGCGAGAGAAAAGATGGAGGTTTGCAGCACGTTCTGGGCATATATATGACACAGGAAGTAGTAGCAGGACAGGTTCGATAGGAGGATCAAGTTTGCTAAGATTGGGGCGTCGATCTGTTAGTATTCGAGAAAATAGTAGTATTGGTGACAGACAAATGTGGACAAATTCAAACATGCCAGAAGTGAGAGTAGCTACAATAAATTCGATGTTACATCGAGGTAAACAAAAGGAATAAAAAATGCCTATAAAAGTTATGAAGACTTTGAGGACAAAATTAGGCGAGGTAGTTAGTCAATTTCTCATCTATGATCAGCATTTAGCTAATGCGGTTCTCAATTCTTGGTTTAAACCAATGTTAGATGTTGCCAAAGAAGTGGGACCAAATGTGAAACTCCCTACTCCATATGAGGTAACTGAAGTTTACTTATCCAGGGAGTATGAATTAATTAAAAAGTTAATTGAGTCCCACACGCCTGTTTGAGAGAAGAGAGGCATGACAATAATATGTCATGGATGGACAGGACTTACTAGGAAGCACATAATGAATTTTCTAGTTTACAGCGATCGAGGAACAATTTTTTACAAGTCTATTGATGCTACATATGTTCCTAGCAGGACAACAGAATAATATTGAAAAAAATTATGTGGAACAAGTTGTGACGGATAATGAAGCCGCTTTGAAGCTTGTAGAAAAAAATTTATGGAGAAGAGGTCACATATGTATTGGACAGTTTGTGTGGCTCATTGCATCGATCTCATATTGGAGGATATTGGCAAAAAAAATAGTATGAAAAAAGTGTTAAATGAAGTCAAAGAAATCACCAGTTTCATCTATCAATACAATTGACTTGTGAATTTAAAGAAGAAATTTACCAATGATAGGAAATTACTACGCCCTGCCATCACCCGTTTTACTATAAGTTTCATTACATTAGAAAGTCTTGTCAGATACAAGTGTGGTTTGCAAGAGATGCTCCATTTTATTGAGTGAAAAAATTCTAAACGGGATAAGGACAGACATAGAAAGAGATGTGAAGTGCAAAAGAAGGTGATGGATAGGAACTTCTCGATTAAAGCCAATGAAATTTTAAAAGTGCAAGAATCCCTTGTTAAGGTACTTCGACTGATAGATGGCGATGAGAAACCTATCATGGATTTTATTTATGAAGTAATGGATAGAGCGAAACTCGCCATTGAAAAAGATTATCGATACTATAAGGATTATTGGAAGGTAATTGATAAAAGATAAAATTTTTAACTACACCACAACTTGTATGCAGCTGGTGAGTTAACTTAAATATTTACATTAGTTAATTAAAAATTAAAATATCATTGACATTTAAATCATTTGATCTGACAGGTTATTTTCTCAAATCATAATTCTAATACGAGGAAGGTCTTTCCAATCATTATGAACAATATTAAAAATGTTATACAAAAGTTGGAAACCGGTATTGACAATCAAATTAGAGTTATAAATCAAGTAAGTTAATTACTTAATTATCATATTAATTCAAGTAATAAGTAATAGTAGTAAGTGATATTTTGATAATAATACTAATGGTATTGTCAGCAATATTAATAGATTTTGCAGTTTCGAGATAAATAAAATTCTTTTGGTGTGGTAATTGCGCAGCGAACCATGCATCATATAAATTCTGGTAATATAATAATGCAAATTATGCAACAGTAGTCCACTATTATAAATTAACTTTTATATTTCTTAATTTGTTATTATTACTAATATGCATATTTTTTTTATTTTGGTTAATGTAGCTAAATAGTAGATCCACTATGGTGCATCTGCTCTTGAATTTTAAAGAATTGTTATAAAAGTGTTTGGTCAAACTACATCGGCCTCTAATTGTTAGCGTGATTGGAATATTTTCGGTCTCATCCACACTAAGACAAGAAATTGATTGAAATACATTAAGTTAAACAAACTTATCTATGTGTACTATAACATGCGACTGAAAATCAGACATGCTACAAGGAGGAGTCAAAAGGAGATGGATAATCATTTCAATCCAATCAATCTTGACTATATCTTTGAAGAAGATGATCTACTTGCTCTATGGTTTCAAAAGAGAGAACAAACATTGGATGGACAAGATAATTCTAATTGGTTGAACCTTGATGATGATAATCATGATTATGATTATACAGGCAACGAGCATCAACTAAACAAAATAGTCATTTTGCAGGTGCATCTGGCGGTGACGACGGTGGTTTGAGTCCACTTAGTAGGAGTCATACTGATACCAACTCATTCTTTAATTGAGGCAATGCTAGTGATAGACAACATGAAGGTGAACCCTCTTAATATAAACATAGTAATACCGATAGAGGCAGTTCACCTTTTCGTGAAGAACATGGGCTGCATAGTTTTCGTGATGATGAGGAGATTGGATATGATGCTTATTTGATGCACTACCGAAGGTGCAAACGTTGATAATCAGGCGAGACACGTGACAACTATGATGATCATCCTTTTATGAACCAATTTGGAGAGCTTAGATTTGAAAGACAATCTGACCATTACCCACGAGGGCCACAACCACATCCCATGAATCCTCAGGGCCCTCGATTGCCTTAACTTTTATGTTATCCTCCGCCACCCCCTCTCTACTACCATCAACCCCCTACAACTTATCATCAACCACCTATGATTTACTATTCTCAGTATAAGACGTCACAGCATAGTTCTGAATTATTTGGGCCGCCCATTCCTTATGATTATACTTATTAGCTTCCTGAATTTTCAAGTAGTGACAATACGATGGATACTAAAGGTAGAACTTTCAGCTACCGCCAAAAACGACAACCACGCTGACAAGTTTATAATAACGATAATGATGATCCTGATATTTATGAACTACGCCATTCTTTCTAAATGTGACATGTGTGTTATTTTTCTTACTTAAATAAAAATCAAATAATTATTAGTATGTGATTTTTAAAATGATATCTTGTTAGTAATAGTAATATGTTAAAATGTTGAATTGCTATTTATTATTATATAACTATGTTAGAGGTTTAAAACATGCATCATGCATGACATTATCACAATCAATATTATTTTTTGCTTGTCTTTGTTATAAAAAATTATCAAATATATTAGTATTTATAATATCATAGATACTTAGTGAAATTCTTTTATCATACAATAATATCGTATTTTTTTAATTGTAAAAATAATATAAATTTTAAAAAATATATTTTTTGTGTCCAAATAATAATTAAAAATAATTATAAACATTCAATTTGTAGTAAATAAAGTTAGAATATGTATATCAATAAGTTTTATGTCATTTGCTGAAACTTGAAAAAAATTCACGTTTGCGGTGTTCGATTCTCATTACAAGTTGACCAATACACTTGATACTTGTTACATGCGATCGTAACCATTACGCCGATCGATACTGCGATTTAAAACCTTGAATCGAACTATAAATTCCATTAAATCCCATGTCTTGTTATATCCTCTGTTTCTTTGCATCTTATTTATATAGGATTAGTAAGCCATTGGACTACAAAACTCCCCCCCCACACAAATTTGTGGGATATAAAATCCAACCACTGAGGTGGTATTGGTATTCCAGGATGCTAATTTTATATCAAATTACTTTACTACCCCTGTACAATTTCGGGAAAATGAGTTACAACCATCAGTACACCATGTTTAAGTGATTTTTATATTAAATCACAAATTATACAGACATTATAATGCTCATTTTTTTTAATTGAGATTTAATATCTAAAATCTCCTTTAACATTTTTTGTTCCCTGTTCCGATGCAATGATGCATCATGTTTTGTTGAACTTGATGGCTGAATTTGTGACTAATGGCCAATATGGCAATTTAGCAATACCATTTGTCTAATAAGGGTAAAATTGGAAGAATAAAAAAAGGAGCAATAATCTCACAACTAATCCTGTGTATATTAAGTACAAATCAAATATACCAAATTGGATTAAACTAAATCATTGGAATTAGAAAATCCATATTAATATCATGGGATTAGAAACCTCATCATTATTAGTCTAAACAATTAAACATGATTTTAGTGTCTAATAATAACGGTGTTAAAAATTTAAAATATTTTCAAGTTTTAAAATTGAGAAATTTTTGAAAAGCAATTGTTTGGCTATTTTTAAAATTTCTAAAACTTATAAATAAATTTAAATCTAAATGAATATCTCAATTAAACCTCTAAAAGAATATTAAATTGTTCTATCTATTGAAACTGATAAATTTCTTAGTTTTAAGATTGACAAATTAATTTTGAAAATAAAAAATATTGATTTTATTCTTTTCTCGAATTAAAATTTCTCTGATCCAAAAGCAGTATAAAAAAATTAACCAAATTCTTTCGGATATTTTTTTTTCTAAAATTTTATATTAAATATAGGTCTTATTTAGTATATCTTAATAAATACATTTCAAAAATACAAATTTTATAAAATATTAAATTTATATATTACAGTTAAAAATTTCTAACTTTTGTAATAAAAAAATAAAATTAACTCGCCATGTCAACAATGAATATGCACCTTAATTATCTAAGTGATGGGAAATTATATAAGTAAAAAGATATACAAGGAACAATAAATATTTGGGGTGTGTTTGGGAATGCTATTGTTCGTAGTTTTTAATTTTTTGTTACTAATTTTAATTATATGTTATAATTTTTTTTAAATACTGATAATTTCTATTATAACTTATAATAATTTTTTCCTTCTATTTTAGTTATAAGTTACAATATTTACCAAGCATTCACAATTTCTGTTATAAACTATAATCTATAAATTACTAGGAATAACTTTGCCAAATACGATTGTTATGGGTTTGTAAGTTTTTGTAAAAATAATACTTGTAAGATTCTTATATTAAGATATGACAAAAATACCCAAAAATAAAAGTATGTATAACAAGTGAAAGAAGAAGAAAAGAAATGGATGAGCTTTATTAAAGTTTGGGTAAACATCAAACTTTTTTTTTTTGTTTTTTTTGAACTTTATTAAAGGAAACTTATGGATTGAAAAAAAAAACTACATGAATAATTAGCAATCATCCTATATGTTGATAGTGAAGTAGTGTCATTGTATCATCCATTTTAATCATCTCAAATGTTTATATTATGGAAGTTACCGAAAAAATAATATATTTAGAAAATTAAGTGAATCGATCATTGATAATTACATGGTTAGAATATTTTTATTTTCTTAAAAATAATAAAAAATTATAATTTTAAAAGTAAGACCATATATTTTTGTTGGATTGAAAGGCTATCCTACCTTTTTATTAGCTTAGTTAAGGAGTTGTTTATCCTCGTTCCTATACAGGAGTTGAGGTACTTTGGAATAATTTGATTCAATTATCTAGTTATTTATTTTTGATTAATTTAATTCTCTGTCTGAATGATCTTCTTGTTAAACTTTAGAATATGAATAGTTTGTATAATCAAAATAGACTCGTTATAAAAACTATAAAATAAAAATGGAGATACTTCGTTTATTTGAGAAATATATGAAGAGAATCTAAATTCCTTTTTGTGATAATAATTTATTTATATATTTAGCAAAAGAATTATAATTTGATCAAACTATTATACCTTTTAATTCCTATTATCGACACATATCGGAAAAAATAAATTTTGAACTATCAAAATATAATTTTAAAAAAATAAAAATAAACAAAAATAAATCAATAAATCAAATTTTATGTTTTTTTTTTTGTTTATCAGAAATTTTCATCTTTTAATGAAAAATCAGTTTTCCTCGTAAGGATGATCCGAGAAAATAAAGTTTTTTAGCCAAAATTTGAAAAAAAACCTAAAAAAGAAAAATAAGCAAAATAAAAACTAAAAACTAAAAAAAAATCTACGGCTTCTCTTATGTTTGTCAAAACTACTTTTAAAATTATTTTTCACTTTCTTCCTCTTTTGAAAGTTAGGTCCTCATTACCCAAAACAAAAAAACAAAAAAAAAGTTAAGTCCCGATTGGCAACCTTTACATTTTGATTTTTTTGTTAAAAATATTAAAAAGTTAAGATTGCTCATTTAAAATTTTTTTTTGATAACATTATTTTCTTTCATTAATGAGAGAATAGTACAACAATCGGACCACAAATGATCAGAAAAAGGACAAATCAGTACAATAGCCTTTTACAAGTTTTTAATAGGTCATAAAGATCTCTAAAATTAGCTGAAACTCAAAATGTTACACTTTTCAACGACGTCCACCGGAGGAGAAGCGACAATCGCACCTTCACCATACTTTTTCCTGCGAATCTGATCGAAGAACACCCCGAACTCCCATTGTGATGAGAGAAAAAACTCGTACCATTGACGGGAAGACAACTCCCATACAAGAAAAATGTGTAAAGAATACCAAACAGACATAAAAAATAAAGAAAAAACAAAATAAAATAAAAGAGACAAATCACGACATAACAAAAACACAAAAGAAAACTGAGCAAGACACGCGACTAAACGAGAGGACGAACCACCACGGAGCAGATCTGGTCGGAGCATCGCTCTCGGAGTAGATCTGGGCAGAAAACCACGCACATAACAAATTTAGCCGTTGTAGCATTCCGTCGGAACATATCTGCCGAACACACGCACAAAAAGTGCAATTTATTCATGTACCAAGAAAATCACAAGAGAAAGGGAGGTTGGGACGATGGAAGGAGGGCTGGCTCCTCCTCCTCCCGGCGACGAAATTTACTGGTAAGAGAGAACGCAGAGAGAGAGAGAGAGAGAGAGAGAGAGAGAGAGAGAATTTAAAAAGTTAAAAAGTCAAATTAAAACACAAACTCCTAAAATATTCTATTCAAACTCTTACTATTTTTAAAATACAATAATACTCATTATTCATAACTTATTTACCATCACTACTAATTACATATCATTTTGAATATCAAATATATATATAAAAAGATAAAATTATTTAATTTGAACAAAAAATAAAAAAAATTAAATTTTTACCCAAATAACTAACTTCAAAAAAATTAACTAAAAAAAGTAAATCACCAAACAACTTATTTTGAATCCAATTTAACATTTGAGTTAAAAATACAAAAAAAATAAAAAATAATTTTTAAATTAGTTATCAATCGAGACCTAAGTGTCAATGTTTGTTGCAATTTTTATTTTTTACTTTTCAAAATTAACTTAAAAATTTAAAATCACTAATTCTTTATGTGAGCAATTCCATTTTAGTGTTTCTAGGTTTCGAAAGTTCAATATATATATATATTGAATTGGGTTAATGGCAAATATATTGCTTTTAATTTTTAATAATTAGATTTCTTCGTAAATTTAATTTCAACTCATGATTGATTAATGTTTGAACATTGAAATGCATTAATGGCAGGAATCTATCTGTCACGCTCTGTAAATAGTGATTCTTGTATCTGTCACGCTCTTTCAATTTTCCTCTCTTTTAATAATATTTGATTTAGTGTTTGTTTTTGGATAGTTTTTAAGTTAAGATTTTTTTTATATATAAAATGGTTGGTTTTTAAATTGTTTTATTTGATTTTTTAAAAAACTTAATTAATTTTTTTTATCCTTTTAAAGAAAAAAGTTAATACATATTTTAAATATTTTAATTTTTTTATAAATAAAATAACTATAATACATTTACTTAAAAAGTCAATTCTTATCACAAAAAACCATACTAATATCCAAACACTACAATTTAAAAATTAAAAATAAAAGTATTTTAAATATTTTAATTAAAAAAATAAAAATAAAAAAGCTACTATAAATAATTACCACTAACAATCTAACTTTTTCCTTCCTCTTTTTTTTTTAAAAAAAAATATACCTCTTAAAAACCAAAATTTTAAGACATTATTCCAAACAGGCCTTAAACAATGATAAAAAATGAAAATAATATAAAAAAAAAACAGAAAAAATTTATTTTATTGCACTTGTTTGATTAGAATAAAAATATTGTGAAAAAATGATTGAAAATTTTAAGGTTTTTAGTATGATAAGTATAAAAGTTGCAAAAAAAAAGTATTGTTTTTATTTAAATTGTATTTATATAATTAAAATAAAGACGAAATATTTGTGGGACTATGGACAAATTCGAAAAATAAGATATTTAGTTTTACTTACACGGAAAATCTTTTTTCTGCATATTTTGTGAAAAATATAAAACTAAATTGAAATATATTAACTATATTTCAATATCATTTATTTCACTATGCCTCTAATTATATTAATTAAATATATTTACGTATTTTACAAATATAAATTTGATTGTTTAGAAAATTGTTATAAAACTAAAACACAAAATTATTCTCTTATTTTTTAATTCTATTTTTAATTTTTAAAATTATAATAACTCATTAACTATTATTCTTTTTTATCATATAATAATTTTTCTCAATCTTATTATTATTATTATTATTTAAATTAACAATTTACTTTCTTTATATCTCAATCTTTTCACTTATTGGGATTTTTTTAGCCACAATAAAATTATCAGGACCAAGATAAGACACCACAAATCAGATTCTGTCTCTCCAATTCTATTTTTCTTAACTACCTACTAATAATAGAAAAAAAGATATAAAGTAATTAAAAAACAAAATTGATTGTTACAAGCCATGTCTGAAATGTCTAAAAAATTAACTTTTTTTGTTCCAAAATTAATTTTAAAGCTGCATTATTTGGCATGATGAAAATACTCAGGAAGAATGTTAAGATTTTAGCTTTAGAGTGGTCAAAATTTATGTTTAAAAAAATTATAATTTATAATACAAATTATGTTTAGTATATCAAAATAAAAAATAACATTCATACTATTTTAATTAAGATATTTGATAATAAGAAGACTACAAAATAATATTTATATAATTTTATATATTTTTATTTTCTTTAAATTTATATTATATAAAAAACTTTGAAGCAACTGGGGTGGAGGGGAGCCATGCCTCCGCCCCCTCCGTTCTTGAAAATACTCACTGAGCCCGTTTGGTAATATTTACAGTTTTTTATTTTTATTTACGAAAAATTTAAAATATATTTTTGTTTATATTTATAAAAAATAAAAATAAAAATATATTTGGTAATATAAATGTTTAAAAAGTGATAGTTAGAGATTACGGATGAATTCAATTAAAATTTATTTACAAAATAAGTAAAAACACATTATTTTTCTTTTTTAAAATTTTATAAATTTTAAAAATTATTTACAGTTTCTTGAAAATAAAAATAGTTACCAAATATATTTTCGTTTATAGTTTACAAAAAAAATAAAAACAAAAATAAAAAATAAAAAATATAAACGTTACTAAACTGACACCTATTTTTTTTAATTATATATTTTTTTTAAAAAAATCTATTCGCATTTGACACTATTTAGATTCTTTATTGAATCAAATTTTAATAAACTCTTCATAAAAAGTTCATTTTATTCTCAAAGATTTTAAAAGTAAGAAAAATTATATCAAATACGGTAGCTTAAAAATAAAAATAGAACATATTAGATATTTTAATATTAAAAAAAACAATAAATTACATCAAACAAGCTAAAAAGTCAATTTTGTTTAGATATTTTAAATAACTTGCTTTTTTATTTTTTATTTTTCCTAAAATATTTAAATTTCTAAAAAGACATACTTTTAGACATTCTAAACGCCCATAATTAATTGTTCTATTATTTTTCTCCATAAATGATAAATCCAAGGCCCACATCAACCAAAGAGAAACAAAATTTATGAAAAATTTATAAACAATTTAATTTATAGATCGTTTATTATTTTTTCATTCAATATAAAATTTTTTAACGAGTAAGATCTATTCATATAAAAATTTTAATGCGTAGGGTTCTTTTGGAACAAAAATACCATAGAACAGATAAATTTATCTATGTATTTTTAAAATATATATAAAAAATACAAAAAAATTATCTATTTTTTAATTAAAAGTACATGTAAAGAATACAGATAAATTTATCCGTGTTATTGAAAGCACGTATAAAGAATATAGATAAATTTATCCGTCTTATTGAAAGCACGTATAAAGAATACAGATAAATTTATCTATAACTTTTTAAAACATATATAAAGATACAGATAAATTTATTTGTCTTTTATTGAAAGCACGCATAAAGAATACAAATAAATTTATCTGTACTTTTTTAAAATATGTATAAAGCACACAAATAAATTTATCTTTTTACATTATCTGTACGCATATACAAATAAATAAATTTATCTGTTATACATAATTATACATACAGATAAATTTTTCTGTTTATATTAATTATGTTCATATGGCTCATAAATAAATTTATCTATTTAAAAAATATTTTTTAAAAAAATTACATAATTAAATTTTACGTTTTAAAATTTTTATTATATACATTACGTATTAAATTTTATTTTTTTCAAACTTTAGCTCAAAGCCCAAAATTTAAAAGATGAGGCTGACATTTTGAACCTCTTCAAGGAAGAATTTTCCAAGTACCAAATCTTTCCTAAGATATCGGCGGGAGAGACCAGAATCAACTGCCCAGTAGTTTTGTCCGTTGCAAAAACAAAAATATTTCACAATATAATAACCATAGCGTAATGTTAGATTTGTCGGTGTGTAATTTAAAAATTATAAATTTAAAATATAAAAATAATATTTTAAAAATATAAAATAAAATTGAATACTATAAATTTTTATAATTTGGCCCTTCGTTAGACCCCACATACACACGACAGTTTACGGCACTAGATTGTCTTATATTCTTTTTATACCGTGATAATTTCATACGTAACTCATTTTGTATTCGGATAAATATATTTGTAAAACATTCTTTTATATGGTGGCGATTCCACGTGTGACCGATTTCATGTGAGAAATATATTTATATTTGTATTCAAATTTAATACATGTAACAGAACTGTTATAAAAACTATTTGCCCAGAAGCGTTCTGCACTGATTAATAGATGCTCTCTATTTAAAGATAGTTTCTTAATTTTTAGTAAGTTTTTGCAAAAAAATAATAAAATATTTTAATAAAAGATTAAATGAGTTTATTAAAGAGCAAGAACCTTAGTTTTCAAGAAAAGAAATATAGTATTTTGTTTTTTGTTTTTACTGAAAATTTTGACCCTTTTTTTGTCGTTTTAAATTTACCCGATTGAAAGCAACTAAAAAAAATACAAAACTATGATCAAAAATATTTTTAAAAGTTAATTAAAATAAAAAATAATCTCGAGACAAATAAATTATTCCAATCATTGCTTAAGGGTTATTTAAGAAAACATAATAAAAAACATGAAAAGAATTAACTGAAAAAAGTATTAAAAAAAAGCACAAAATCATCTTTCATAATAGAAAAGCAATCGCAATACCAGT
>JAOTRH010179114.1:1571-12074 GCA_034768845.1 Heliamphora exappendiculata | reverse complement strand
CTAGGAAAGTATTCAAAACACACACAGAGAGAGGACTTCCACAACACACACACTTACTCACAGCACACACAGTAATATGTATATATATGAGGGAGGGAGAGCAGAGAGAGAAGAAAGATCAGAGAGAGAGAGAGCAAAGAGAGAGAGACGGAGGGAGAGATATAGCAGAGAGAGACGAGAGAGCAGAGAGAGACCGGCAGTGGACCGACGGGTGGCCGGAGGTAGGGGTTGCCGGCGCGGATAAGTGGTTGGGGCGCCGCTGGCGATGGTGCCGGTGGTGGCTGGAGGGCGGACCTGGCGATGGTGGTTGCGGTGGGGGAGCGCGGCTGTGGCGAGAGCTTCTGTTCGAAGCTTGGAGAAGAAGAAGCTGAAAGCTTCTGTGAGATGGGATAGTGTATATATATATATATAAAACAGCGTTTTTTTTTTGTTTTCAGCTTCATGTGAGCACATCTGGCGCAACTCGGTATTTATAGGAAAGTTTGGGGACAGGCGTCCCATAACGCGTCCCTCTGCGTGTGTATACAGCGTCTCAGCGTGCTAAGTGTACGGTGAGTTAAAATATAATACATTATAAAATTTTTGATGTAAAATTTATAATTTAGAAAATTTTAAAAATTTAAAGATAAATTTTTAATGTATTTTTATGAATTACCGTGAAATTAGAATTTGGATAAAGATTTTCTAACCATATAATAAATTTTTATCTTGATATTTGATTATCTAAAATTTAATTTGATGTATGTTTTTGAACTCAAATCTTGAAATTTAATATAAAATTTTCTTATGAATTTTATTTAAAGATCTTCTACTAATATTTTATTATTTATTTATTTTTATAACAACTCGTCAAATATTATATTATTCTAAGAAAGAACACGTGTCTTTTTTTTTTATTAATTGTCATGATACGAATTATTATAATTTTACTTTTCTTTGAACAGCGATTGTGGAAAGCAAGTGTATTTGGGTAAGGAACTTTGATCTCAGTATTAGTTTGGTCTTCATTTATCACTCTTGTTTAGAAATCTCATATTGATACTACATTACTGCTAAATGTGCTTCTTCTTTCAATCATGAACATATAATTGTGTAGGGGTCAGACATTGCACACGATGTAGCTAGGTAATAATCGTAGTAGTTTGAAATTTTAAACAACTTATCATTTGAAGTTACTTTTGGGATATGGTATGGAATGTTTGTTTTTAAATGCGCATTATCATATCAGGGCATGTGATCGAGCTGCAATTAAGTTTCGTGGGCCTGATGCTGATATCAATTTTAATATCAGTGATTATGATGAAGATCTTAAATAGGTGATTAGAGTTGATAATTATCTTGTTGAAACATTAGTTTTCTTTTTGTGAGGAATTAAATGGTGTTTATATGGTTTTGAATTTTTCGCAGATGAAGAATTTGACAAAGGAAGAATTTGTACATATACTTCGTTGCCACAGTATAGGATTCTCTAGGGAAAGTTAGAAATACAGGGGTGTTACGTTGCACAAATACGGGCGATGGAAAGCTCGAATGGGACAGTTTCTTGACAAGAAGTGAGATAGCATTGAACTGATTTGACAAGTTTATGAAACATTTTCTTGTCAAAATGTCACATAAAGTAATACAGTACCTTGTGATTTGTGTGATGGGTAAAGCAGTAGAACATAAGTAAAATAACATAACAAAATAAAATAACATAAACAAAATTTGAAAATAAATCGAAAATTATTTTACTTGAAACAAAAGGATGAATAGAATCTGCAACTAAATAGTTACAAATAGTATCCTATCCAACTTTACTAGGAAAGATAATCTAATTATTCTTCAGTTTCATATTATTGTAGTGTTGTCTTTCTTTATCTAGCCACCAGGCTGATTTAATTTGCTTCCATTGTTTCCAATCGTACATGCGACAATCTTTGGTACATGTTTGCGATTGCAGTAGAAAAAGTCAGAAGCAGCATTGTCAAGGTAGTTCATTTTCCACAAACACTACTGTTTACAGATTTCACAATTTGAATTTTGCTTTGAACCATGACAAAAAAAAAAATTTCTTGCATTAGGACAAGGCTAATGCATCAGAATTGATAGAGATATTTGTTGAATTAGATTAGTGCCAATTAGTTTTGTTGCTATTTTTGTCATGAAAAGCTAGCATATTTGGACAATCACAAAGACCATTACAACATTTTTGGTTTTCTATTTCTACATATGGTTTTTGTTCCTTTCTTTTGCTTTGTTGTTGATTTATTTCTTTTCATTGCATAATGGTTGGTTAGTTATTGATTAGCTACTTATTTTGTTTATGTTCCTCTTTTACTGCAATTCTTGATTTTCTACAACTCTAATGTTTTGCTTCTTCACTTAAGACAATTTGGCTATAAAATTTGACTAATTCTTGCTAATTATGCAACCAACATGGAGTGGTACATTTAACTTATTAGAAATTCATTCATTGCAGGCTAACAATATTCTTCAAATGCTCACTATTTTTAAGACTAATAATGTTCTCTATTTCAAAATACAATTTTAAAGCCACATGTACTCGCAAATTACATATTTATAGTTATAATTAGCATATCTAAACTATTTCTCGCTGAACAGACACAAAAATTAACAAAACTGACACAACGGGTAGCATACACAAGCTTGCTTTATATTTGTTTTTTTCCTTCCCTTAAATATTTTCAAAAAAAATGGAAGTTCAGTTCCATTAGCAAATTGATACTTTCTGTTATATTAATAACATAACTTTCTAAATTTTGGATCTTTCTTTTCGTTTGCTTCATTATATTTATGGGACTTAAATTGAAATGCGACCCCTTGGGGGTGAGACAATTCATATAGCTTATTAGGTTTGTGTTATTCTTGCCACTGTCCCTTACAAATTGTATTACTTTCATTATTGTCCATTTTCTTCGGTGTCCATTTATTTAAGTTTTTGTTCTCCATATAGCACATAGATGTGGGTTTTATTTCTTTGTTAAGACCAACTGCAAGTGCTTGTTATTTAAATGACATTATATTTGTGGTAGTTAGGTGAGGAAAGTGCCTTGAGTTTATAACTCATGGGTGTCATATCCCACTACTTTATTCACATTACAAGGGTTTTGAGAACGCCACATATGAGAACAACGCCACATATGAGAACAGTAGTTTCATTTTGTAATGAATTAGTTCGTTGTGCAGTTGGTTTGAGTGTTGATCACCATGACCAAGATTCCTTGTCGCTGTATTTGGATGCTCTATGTTGAATGAGTTTCATGAGATATTAAATGGAAGCAGTTCTTTTTTTTTCCATTTTTAATGCTAGATTGAAATAAAAATCATAATTGAACAGAAGTTGGATGAGGTGGTCCTGCCCGTCATTATATGAATTTTTTGATTTTTTGAAGGAAGGTCTTTCTGCTCTATACATCGCAGAAGTTTATGCAACAAATTGCATAAGTTTTGCCAAAGATACCTGTATTTTTTCAGTGTTTGGACTTTTGAAGTACTTATGCCGAATTATGTAAGAATCGTCAATGAAGCTTTCTCTACTAATTTTTTTTATGAATAAAAAATTGCTCGAATTGATTTGATTCATCCTGCTAAATTCTAAAGGGAAACTTTTTGTAGTTTCAATATTTCAGATATGTCTTTGTAGGATGAATCATGCTATATTTAGCATCAACGTATCTTCATTATTTGTTTTGAACATATTAATACTTTCTATTAGAGTAATTGGATAATAAACTGTGAGCCACATTTTGCAGAGCAAGCTATTGTGGTTCAGGATAGATATGGAGGAGAATATGGTGGAACTTCTAATGAATTCAAGAGGTGAGATTCAATACTACCATCCAGAATATTGACTTATTCAGAATATAATTGGGGTGATAGCCTTGAGTATGCATTTTTTAACTTGTCAGTTTGTCTGTCTTGGGCTTTAAGTTGAAGGCCTAACTCTCCTGCCATAGATTGACATGTTACTATGATCTTTTTCTGACACAATGATATTATTCAGATATTTCATAACATAAGAAAAAACTCCTACTCTATGTTGGATGTAATGAAAAATATTGTTCCTCTTATATTGGGCCCATCTTCCTCTAGGTTGATCATTCTCTTTATCTCTGTGCTACCCAACTGAGAGTCAATGGTCCTAATTTTCTCATCCCATTCCTATCAATTGTCTTGGTAGAAAGCTAGGATGGAGAGATCAATAGCTTACATCCTCTTTTTTTTTTTCTTTTTTACTTTTTTTCCATTTTTTGAATCTTTGTAATCAGAAGCTAACATATAAACACTAATGGTGAAGGACTAAGGAGAGAATTTGATGGAGAGCACTAAATTGAAGCTGAAGCGTGAGGCGGAGGGATTATGACTGTGTATTGAAGTATGTCCCCGGCTTGAGTGGATCACAACTATTCGGTGTTAAGTTGCTCATTGTGGATTAAGTGGTAGTGGAGGAGATTCCAGGGGAGGAACTAACATATAATTATTTCAAGAATGGGATTCTAAAGTTTTGTGTTATACATCGAACAACCTAGAGTTCTGCTCATTGTGCATATTCATCTCCATAGTCAACTAATCATCATAGCACACATTCTTTGATTGCTCGGAGGTGTTTCCTCTATTTTTCTTAAGCATAAGATGACAGTTGACAGAGTAGGGAGAAAGAGGAGAGGACACAACACGGAAAAGGGGGAATGTTATTTATTTTTGAAGTTTGAAGATTTAATGAGGATATCTTGTGTTTAAAAAATTATTCCCTCTCCATATAGGTGAATGAGCTGCAATTGTTGTTAGTTTGAATGAAAAATGAGACAATGCATTTTAAGTACACAAGCTATACAGAGTTATGAGATTGTTATGGAAGGTTGGTGGGTGGAAGTTGCACATGTATCAAACCATAAGGGGGCAAAGTAAATTTAACCTATTGTTTATTTTGTGTTACTAATGTCATATTGAGGTGATTTTGTGAGGCCTGTTTCATAAATTTGGGAAGGTGAAGATTCAAGTTTCGTAGTTGCTCAATTGCTACACAGGATTGGTTTCCATTTGTTGTATGTACATGCCTACAGAGAGTATGGCAGCAGATCCTATGCTTCATTTCAGTGTACGTTCTTGCGGGTGTTTTTTGTATACTTGCAAAGTCTGCATATTGGTCATTCCAACTCCTTTCAACATAACATGGTGGTACAAGTGGGCAAAATAAGATATGGAATTTATCGGTGCCTTATACAGAATATAGGATCATAGAGGAGCTGCTGGTCAAAGTGGTTTCAGGTGATAAATCTGCCAAAGTTTGCTTTGTATGTTGAATTCAGTATGAATACGAATATCAATGTGATCACTGAGTCGAGTCTCTTTTTGTAGCATAACCGTTAGTTGATGAGATATACATAATATACTGTGTAATAGAAGGAGAAGAATAAATAAAATGCATTTTTGTTAGTATTTTCTCTACATCTTTTTTCTAATATTATGATAGTCTAAACTGGGTTGATTTATGGCCAACTTATCTTTTGCTTGATCCTAAATGACTGGCCTATTTCCCAAACAAGATTGGATTTACTATTTGGCCATTGATATTCACCTGGCTATGGTAAATTAAAAGGCTCCAACACCTTGTAGATTTATGTTTGCAACAATATTTTTATTCTTGAATTATCAATACAGGCAAAATTGGAAGAGGTAGACATACAAGAATTGCTCATTGATCATATTGGGCATCGTTGCTGTTGGGGAAGTTGCCTAGCTCAAACGTGGAAGATTCATGCAGTGGAAGACTGCAATGTTTATGTTGGAACATTAGAATAAAGAGTTGCGAGCAAAAATTTCTCATTCTGAAGCTATTGTGAAATGCTCAGGTGTGGATTCTGAAACCCTACACTTTCAATGTTAATCTCTGGAACGTTTCTGTGTTGGAGACTATTTTAGCTAACATTGGTATCTACTCTATTAATGTTCTAACTGGTTGTCCTGATCCTTCTGCTAATGTTGCAGTAAGTTCTGCTTAGTAATCTCTTGTGAACTTTCTTCTTGAACCAGTGGCATAATGGTTGATGATATATTCTGCAATCATATGTAGATCTTTCGTGATGATAATCCCTTTGGTTAATAATATCGAAAAAGGAAGGAATAATACCGAAAAAGGAAGGAATAATAATTACTTTGAAAAAAAATCTTAATTTGTAATGATATGTGCTAGGCTGATTCTTATTCTTTTTCTTCTTCTTCTCCATCCATTTGATGATTTTCTTTTGTTGTGTTTCTTCTATACCATCAGTTCTTTTTGATTAAACACTCCACCTTTTTAACGAGAAGATGTCTCTATTTCTTGGTCTCTTACGAAAAAACTTGATACTCATTCGCTTCCATTTACTTATATATATATATATATATGAATGAGATGCTTATATACATGATGCTAAAACCACCGTAAGTTTGGTTATACCTAAAATGTCTACTTAAAGAGTCTGTAATGCCCTTATTCTTTGAATAACCTAATATTTGGTTATTCAAATATTGTTTCTTTGTAATTCATAAAGTCTTGAAATATTTGGTTGTCACATTAATTAGGTTTGGAAAAACTTTTCTAGTCTAGAGCTCATTTGGACCATAATATTTTGTTATTAATCATAATTTTTTCCAAGATTCCTGAAACCTAAAAGAAATGTCCAAGTTAAATCTCAAAGGTATTACTATTTCTTTTTGTTTACTTTTTGATACTATTCAAGTATAATATTTAAACATACAACTTTTTATCCCAATAAAATTAATTAGTAACGTCACAAAAATAATGACCATGCATAACACGATTGGCTTAACTAGTATATGTGTATATATATATATATATCAAACTGTTTTTGAGGCTCGTGTGAGTCAAAATATCTATATCTTTTCGCTTCAGCGTGTTTAGCTTTTATTTCATATTTAGTCTGTTTCTTTCAGAGTTTTGTCTCACGATGTGGGATTTGAAAACGTTTTTCAGGTGCATATGATCACGCAGGCTGATCTGGAGGAGCTGGGTAGGACAGAAGATCTGTAGCCTTCTCTTTGTTTCTTTTTGGATCATGTAGTGTTGTTCATGTTTTTGGTTTTCAAACCTTGTGTTATAAGCTTGAGGGCGATATATTTAATGCATGTATGGCTTCTTATTGTGAGAGTGAGACCTCGGGTTAGGTGTTGGTTCCCGCTTTACATGGTTTTATCCTTTCAAAAAAAAATTGATCGTGTCTCGAGGGAAGATTTTGGTTTTATGCTCTGGTGGGTTTTTCTTTTAAATAAACCCCCGGTAGTGCCATTTGTACAATTTTTTTAGCTTTCTTTTAAGTGTTGTGTTGTTGACCCGTTGTGCGGTCGGCTTTGGTGGATCGTAATATCTCAAAATGGTTGTTCGTGGGTGTTTCGCAAGATCCAGAGTTTAAAATGTGACATAAACAATTATAAAATAAGTGAATTCTACCCAATTAAATTAAAATAATTAAAACCATATACACCAAATTATAAAAGTAAGTTTAAAGCATACATTTTTCTAAAAAGGTTTAATTTTACCCACACCTCATCACAACCGTAATCAAATTCTACAAAATTAATCTTAAACTATAATAATAATTTACTAATCTTAAAATTTATAATTTAAGTCAATTTTATGGAAAAATGAACAAAACTATACATTAAACTAATTTTTGGACATACTTTTAGGCAATGTAGTATAATTATAGCATTTTGGACCCATTAAAATACATCAAAAAAATACAAAACCACCCTAAGTCCCTAGTATCCTTGTTTGACCGGCTAAACCACCCCAAAATCCCACAATGCAATGTCATGGTACTGTCACCTCAAGCTCTTTGCATGCACCATACATTAGACCAAGGCCTTACACAACAATGATCAAACCCACTTCCATTTTTTGGCTACAAAACTCTCCCTCACCCAGCTTGGCTGAGCAACCATTCTCCATATCCAAAAAAGAAAAGAAAAGAAGAAGCTAAGTGTTAAGCGCTAGATTGTGAAGAAGCAGGAGCAAGACAAGGAAGAAAAAGAAAGAAGAAGATTATGCACAAAAGCCAGTCTCTAGCCTTCAATCATCTAGTATCAAACTCAAGGGTAAAAAACTATCTTAAACCTCTCATACACAAATCAAATATTGTTTCTCTCCCTACATTCTTGAAGATTAAAAATCGAAAAAAGAAAAGAAATCAAATTAAATAAGCTAGAACTTAGGTTTGAAGTTGATTTTTAGTATTCTTAGTATTTAAAGCTTTGCGTGCATGTAATTTATTTTAATTTTTGTATTCTTGATAATTTTAATATTCTAAAAATTACATATTTTAAAATAAAAATAATTCATGCCGAGAAAATAAAGAATTTAAGCCATGCATGAAATTAGAACAAGTTATGAGTGTTTAGTTTATGTTCCTTAATTTTCACTGCTTGCTGGACCTTATTTCAAAAAATCATAACTTATTCTAGAAAACTCTCCTAAGGTCAAATTTTAAGTCCAGAGATATGAATTTTTTGCATGCATCAAACTCGAGTTATGAATTTTCTATCAAAACATGTCAAATCTGGACCAGCATTTGTTGCAGAGGCCAACACCCCATTTTAAAGTGTGATCCAAACTTTTGTCCTTCATGAAAGTTGTTGATAACATTTTTATCTATTTGTCCACAAAAAATGAGCCCTTTTGTTAAGTCTTGATGTGTTAAAAGCCCTCTGCATGTTGCTGATTCTGAACAGCGCTCCAGGTTCGAATCTGCAAAACCTTTTTATATTAAATAAAACCCATATTTTTGTATCTAAAATCAAAAAGTGTTGTTCATATGAAGTGTTGTAGACATCAAAATCTAGATACTATCGAAAAATCTCTTAAAAAGGAGTTGATTTGGACCCCTAAACGTATTTTATACTCTTTTTGTTAAGTTTGGTCTCTTATAAAAGTTGTAGATAACATTTTTATCTATCTATCCACAAAAAATGATTCCTTTTTGTTAAGTTATGATGGGTCAAAAGCCCTCTATATGTTGCTGGTTTTGAAAAGCTCTCCAAGTTCAAATCTGCACAACATTTTTATATAAACTAAAACGCCTATTTTCATTTCTCAAATCAAAAAGTGTTGTAGACATCAAAATCTAGATACTATCCAAAAATTCATTAAAAATGAGTTGATTTAGACTTATAAATATATTTTATACTCTATTTTTATAACAGAATTTGGTGCTAACTCTCTATTTTGACTCTCTTTCACAAGAAGCCCAAAATTTAAATTTTTTCTAAAAAAGCGGACTAAGTGTTCTTCATCAAATATTTAGAAGACATCAAAATCTATAACATATCCAACATTTACCATTTTAAGGGTTCATTTGATACTTCAAAAGTATTTTACAAAAGGAAGAAAACTCTTAGGATTTTAAGTTCTAGCCAAGAACTAATTTAGATTAAGTACTTTGTAGGGTTTAAATCACTTAGAATTCTTAGAAATTCTCAAAAGTGTTCTACATAAGTGTTTTAGATAATATATTAATGTACTGCGTATCCAAAAATTAGCCCAAAAGAAATTAATTTACTGCCCCAAAAATATTTTATAAAATCGGGCCAAAATAAACTTATTTTGGCTTAAGTGTCAAAATAACCTTCTAACTATGTGATTGTGTGCTAAGTGTGGTGTGGTTTGTGGGCCTAAAAAGTATTTTAATTTAGTATGTGATATTCTCTAAAATAATTATGTAACTTAGTTTACACGAAATTATTGTGTTCATGATTTTACTCCAAAATATGCTAAGTGTTAATTTATTAAATTAGTATTATTTTTCTTTAAGTTGGCATAATTTTAGTACAATATGCATTAGTACATCCGTGCATAGTATGGGACAGGCATTCATAATACATGGGTTGGGATATATGGGAATCACTTAAATTATAACAGTAGATGAAATGAACCATATGGTGGTACTGTTCAGCGCGGTGTCCCGTGGTTATGTTAATAAAATAATTTTGGAGTGTTGTCCCCCGGTTTGTTTGCCATGATGAAATACATTTTCTACTGGATGCCATGATATGAAATTTTGAGGGTGATACGTCATGGTGAAATGCTCAAGATCCAACAAGTTTTAACAGCAAACCCTAATCTAGGATTTCAAAAATATAGATTTTTTATACGTATATATATACACACACACACACACACACACACACACAAGGTATACAACTCATATTAGTGAAATGCTCAACAATAGTCATAGATCCTACCTCTTTAATAGTTAAACCACAAGATTCAAGACTCTAGCAAGCTTCAACACCACAAATCACCAACTGATGGATGGAAATTGAGCCTCCAACGCGTGTAGCAATCTCCCAACGGTATAGAACCAAGGGAAAGCAAGGAGAATCCACTAATGGAAGATGACAAAGAGCCCAAGGAAGCTCTCGAGGGTCTCCTAGGGTTAGTATCAAAGCTGAGCGAGAGAGAGAGAGAGAGAGAGAGAGAGAGAAGGGGGGGGGGGGGGGGGG
>JAOTRH010179103.1:0-12074 GCA_034768845.1 Heliamphora exappendiculata | reverse complement strand
CCCCTTCCTTCCTCCCTTCCTTCTTATATACACCTCCCACCAGATAGATGCATTTCCAATATTCAACTCAAAATTCCAAAATTACTTGAACTATATGCTACTCCAACAAAAAAAAAAAAAGGAAAGAGAAATAGAAACTTGGTTTCAACGTCCTGTCTCCGTCGATTGTAAACAATTAGTATATGACTACCCGACTCCAAATTACCTGAGATACGAGCTCATGTACAGTCTTGTCACTATATCGAGGGGGCCATCATCCCCACCAACTGCATGAAGGGCGACGGGTATTGTTGAGAGAAGTCGCACCGTGAGGGGGAATACAAAAGGTTCAATTTCACTAGCATCTGAGATGCCAGATTTTGGGACGGTTGATGGATCTGACGATGCTATCCCAGTATTCCCTACTATTTGGGCTGCACAGCTACTTTTTAGTTCAGTATTCCCATTTGCACAGCCATTTTTATCACTATCTCCAGGGAAATCAACCAATGCCAACTCCCATGGACTTGTAATTAGGGCAATGTCTTCAACTGCCCTGCATTTAACTGGGCTACCTCTCTTCTGAAAGCGTTTATGCATCGATAAACTGAGCACTAATGTGGACGTAGCATCAAGCCATTCTACTGTCATGTCTTCAACTTCATCGTAATATATACGCCGCTCGATCTAGGAGGATGTTAACAACCAGGGATCAAGAAAATGTTTTGACCGCTCACACCAACCCACCATGAAACAGGGGTGGGGGCAATTTGCACCGCAAAGAATGTTTAGGAATTGATTAGGAAATAAGAAATAAAAGATGGGCAGGGAAACTACTCACCGCTAACTTTTGAACGTATATTGACATGAACCTTGGACCCAGACCCAGTACCCTTGCTTCGGTCAATAAAATCTGCATAGCAGAAAGAATGGAACGGTCAGGAATAGGTAAGCAAATAACCCCCAGGTAATCATAAAAGAAACATAATTTAAGCTTCAGAAAAGATATTTTCAAATTACTACTACTACCATAATTCACACGGCTTTCAAGTCCATTATAAACTTCTGAATCAGATTGGTTCTTTTCAACCTAAGAACCTAGAAGCTTTATTCCAACTGGTCAATAAATTCACTGAGACCTCCATCGAGTATTACAAAGACATAAGCAGGGATGTCTTTATAGTATTAACTAGGGGTGTCCAAACAACCTGCCCATCCACTGCAACCCGCCATCCCACACCAACTTGCATGGTTTTATGCGGGTGGAGTGGATTCGGTAGGGTGGAAAAAATGAGGCAGACGAGTTAGTTGCAGATTATATTTCTTCGACCCGCTATTCAACCCAACCCAACCTGCATAGGATATACAGTAGTTAGGGTGTTCTTACATATGGTGAAAATTATGAATGATATTGGTCTTTTGCTTGATGTATTCAAGTATAATTTCTTTTTTTAATTACAATAGACCGGATTTTTTCTAAAACTAATTTTAAGAAAATAGCCCCAAAACTTTATAACATTTCGGCCTGTCAAACCACCTAAACTGCAATTTAAAACTGTCTAAAAAATTTACCAAATCTATTGACGATAAGCGGTTTGGTGGTGGTTTTTCACCAGCTCAACAGTGAGTTAGCCAAAAAATTTCTCAACTCAACCTGACCCAAACTGAGACACCCCTAGTACTATCTTTAATATTAACTATTGTTAGGCTATAAGACTTATCAACCCCTACGAGTAATTTCATCACCTACTTGCACAGTACCAGTGTTCGCAATAATATTTACTTCATTATATTGCTCAACACATTGACACATAATACACCAATAGAGGAATGCTTTAAAATGTCAGGAAACACAGCAACAGTTAATTTGGAACTTCAGTGCATGAGAGCCGGAAACACAAGTTGGGAGACACTTCCATTAAATTCTAAAGGTTTTGGACTTCGGAGTATGTCAATAGTTACACCATTGGGTCGATTTCAACACATACAATGGAAAATTCCCAACAAAGTATAGTCAAACACTCCAGAAAAAGTTGACAATCAGGTATCCAATCAATTAAAAATTAAGATTCATCCCACAGAAAGTATAATAGGAGGGGGGGTAGAAGCATTGCAAAATTCTCAACAAAGTCCAATAAAAAAAACTCCAGAAAAAAAATTGATAATCAGGAGCCATCCAATCAAAGAATTAAGATCCATCAACCAAAGAGAAAAAGAAAAAACAAACAATAAAACAAAAAAGAAAGAACACAGAGGAGAAGAAAGGAAGAAGTAACCTCAACGGGCACGAAACCAGAAAGTAAGAATATAAATAAATTGATGAACCAAAGATCTGATTAGAAATTTGAAGTTCAAACTCCCCAACAACGTGTCCAAATTGTAGAGCTAAAATACGATGGTAGAAAGTATCTGCCGTTGAAAGTAATCTGGACACACACTACTCTACCCAGGCAACCATACCCATCTCTCTGTTAAGGCTTGGCTAAATCATATTCCTAGAATTCAGCCGGTTGACAGCCTCTACAAGTCATATGAATTTTCCCTATCTTAACCACCAAAACTCTTGTCACATGATAAGCACCCTTCATGCCCTCTCCAAATGGCCTACCCAACACGCTGGCCGTCCAATTCTGGAGTTTTAAGTACAGAATTCAGCAACACTATTTTGCTTGTCTAAAGCTTTCTGTTCAAATCCTCAAAGCTTACCCAGTTTTAAGTCCTCAAGCATAACTGGTAGCCACTGGTGTAACACAACGCCCAGTCAAGCCAGACCCCTGAAATCAGTTTGAAAAATGGCAGCCTGACCTCAGCTTGGTTGCTGCTTGGGCTAAAGATCTCGGGCAAACCTTGCCAATCTGAATTAAATTTAATATGTTACATGTTAAAACTTGTAAGGCCATTCCCCAATGGGGCCAGCAATTGTGGCCAATGGTAAAAGTCAAGACCCAATTTAATAATCCCCATTTTCTAATTACATAACCTATTGCATATTGAGCACAAATTCAGTTATCATTATGGATGAAGAGTTGCATACAAAGGGAGAAAAAATACCTCCTTTTTCTTGAGAAGAAACCACGTGTAGAGCTTATCACTAGAATCCTTGACATGCCTACAAGCCAGCTTCCTCTCATTGCAATGAGCAGCAATGTCCGCAAGTACTTCCGTGCAAGGAACCCTGTATTTTGATGCTGCAGCAGATAATGCTTCCTGACCTTCAATAGATTCTGCTGCATCTTTATCAAAATAAATACCAGTGAAGCATCTTCCTGTCAATTCCTTCCAATTGTTTGGGTTTTGCAATGTTTTTCTGTGCTTCACATACATCTCTTCAGCTTCAATAATGGCAGCTAATGTCCGGTGCACTACAATATCAGGAAACCTACGCAGTGGGGAAGTGAAATGAGTGTAGAGAGGAACAGCCAAAGCATAGTGCCCCAAATCATTTTCACCATCTTTTAGGTCTCCACTACAGAAGTATGCTGCCAATTGCATTGGTTTCGTAGCATAAGACACGAGAATATTGAACAACGCAGAATCATTCTTGAGCGTTTCTCTAATCCGCTCCAATGAATGATGAAGCCGTCCTGAAGAAGAAGGGTCCAATTCAAAACCATGTTTGCTACAAAAAGCTTCAAACTCTCTGAGTTTCCGCAAGTTAGGTTCAGGATGCCTCCGCAACAAGGCACTATCAGGATAAGCTCTAAATATTACTTCCGCAGCTGTCCTATTGGCCAAAAGCATAAACTCCTCAACAAGGAAATTTGAGTCCTTCCTTTCAGAAAGTATACCATCATATGGATTTCCATCATCGTCAAATAAGAAAACCAGTTCAGAGCCTTCTAGACGCAAGGCACCATCATCAAACCTCTTCTCCTTCAACATTTTGGAAATTTCATTAAGGTTTTTTATAGATCTAATAACATCAGACCAGTCAACGTGGTCATGCAATTGAGGGAAGCCATCTTTTGAGGTACTAAAATTCCCCTCATTAAACAGCCCATCGATAATGTCTTGAGCATTTTCATAAGAGAGCTTGCAACAAGATCGTATGATAGTGCGGCCAATCCACTGATCCATAATCTTACCAGTAACACTAATATCCCAGAAAACTGAGAAGGCAAGTCTGTCTACTGCAGGATTAAGTGAGCATAGATTATCTGAAAGAAAAGAGGGCAACATTGGTAATTTATCCCGCAATAAATAGACACTTGTAGATCGAGTTTGAGCTTCTATGTCTAATGCTGTGTCCGGAAGAACAAAATATGATACATCAGCAATGTGCACACCGACTCTGAAAATTCCATTAGGGAGACTTTCAACTGATAGCGCATCATCAAGATCAGTCGCAGTGGAAGGGTCAATAGTAAATATGCACACATTTCTTAGGTCTATTCTGTTCTTAAATTCATCCTGTGGAATCTCCCAAGGAATACGTGGAAGGCAAGAAAGTGATTCAGCGGAAAATTCAGAAGGATGGATTGCATTTTCAAATAAAACTGCAGCAATCTGTGGTTCGATCTCTCCACCCCTCCCAAAAATATGCATGATATGAGCTTGCGGGGCACAATTTTCTTCCTTCCAATCATCGATTCTAGCTGCTACAAGTTCCATTTCAATTGTTGCATCACCATCCTCCACTCTTTTCTTGATGACATAGGGCAGGTCTCTCACAAATACCATCATTTTTGGAAACTTTGGGTCGGTTGGTGTCAACGTAATGTACTCAAGGTTGGAAGATATTGATAATTTTTTTTTATTCTTACCTTCCTTTTTGCAACCTTCCCTATTAGAAAGGCAATGAAAAGCACTAAGAAATCCAACAACAGCATCACGACGAGGAGACCTTTCAATAATGGCCACAACTCTTCCTGTTGGTCGCTTTGATGGGAATGAACTTATTATAGCACGCAAGTTCTCCACTGAACTTGCAACATCATTCCAGTCACTGGAACAACCAGTCTGTAAAGTATCCAATGCAGAGGGGCAATGTCCATTAACAGTACTAGAACTATGACCTGCCACAGCGTTGTTGTGTTCAATTAGTTCTGGACCAACATTAGCACCAAATGAAGCACCACCCTCGTAATGAAACCCCTTCTCCCGAAGGGGTGAGCTATTCCTACCATTTACATATCCATAAGCCGCATCTACCTTGTTTTTTCCATTGCAGCTATCACTAACCAACCCAGTGACTTCAGAGACAGAGTTCAAATCATCCAACAAGCCAGAATTGTTGAAAGTTCCAGCAGACCCTTTCATCTTAGTCCATGATGAGAAAGGGTCAATTTTAATCGCCACGATGTCTCCTTCCACCTACGTGACAGAATATTTCATTAAAAAACATCCACCCCTACAGAGATGTTTGCAAATAGAATACACATTTAGCATATGTACTATATGGATAATGAAACGAACAGACATGAGTGGCACAGTTTGGGCACATGCTGCTTGCCTGAAGAAGCTACAAGTTTGACACGGACCATAATAACAACAATATTTTCCCTGAAAGCGTCCAGTAACAATATAATAAAAAATATTGCCAATTTGGAAGGGAAAAAAATCAGTTACACAACCGGTCAAGTAAATTGGCTGCATCCTTGCATTAGTTTTTGACCCCTAAATTCTTCAGATAAAAAAATGCAAAAACTGCTTTCCCTAGACGGTAGAAAGTTGTCAGAGATTAGTGCTTACTATCCCCAAAGATGTCATTGCATTAATAGTCTAATAGAAGCCAAACAAACAAACCAAACACCCCAGAAAAAGCTTCTATTGTCTATCTAGAAAACTTAGTCAAGCAAATACCTCACACCCCCCCCCCCCAAAAAAAGGAAAACTAATAAAAAGAAAAAGGAAGCAAAAGAATACTTCATGGTAACCTATCTCAACTTTGCAAAAAGAAACTTCAAAGTTTGAGGAAAAATACTAAAACAAAGTACAAGTTTTGTCTGAGACAACGAAACTAAGATTATACAAAACATAATTGTTAAAACTGAGATTAGAAGTGAGAGTCAGACAGAAATATCAATCTAAGTACTGTTACAACAATAAACTGTGGAATGTGAGAGGACATAACACAATCAAGAAAACAATAATAATCAGAGCTTGCACTTGACTAGGTGCATGTGTGGCGTTTAAATAGACTAACAAGTCAGAACATGTTGAACTTCTGAAATGAAAAACCAATAAACACAAATTTGTAGCATTCGGTATCACTGTCAATGCACAAATACATGCTTTCAGCTAATGAAGGGAAGAGAAACCCTCATATAATAGGTTAGAAGACTCAAAGAAATGGCCTCAAGTATAGATAGTACTGATCAACCCAACAAGGTTGTTATTATATGATATAAAAAGGTGTCATTGTTTGGCTATGAATTTAAGAAAAAAATTGGAGCATAAATGATCGCCTGCATAAAGTCCATTTAGAAATGAAAACAGATCAAAATTAATGAACTGTTTTGTATCATTTTATATCCATTAAATGTAAAATGGAAGAACGTCTGAAGGCAGTTGAAGTCAATCACTTCGTTCAGGAAAGAACTAGAAAAAACAACTCCATACTTACAGCTCTATTCTGACCAGGAATTCCACTGATGAGAACATCTGTTTGAAGTCCATCGATTTTGCAGTAGGCCTAACGACAAAAAAAAAAAGTGTCTGCAAAATATTTACATCTAATAGAACAAGAAAATAAGGAAAAAAAAACGGAAAACTATAACAAACCTCAAGTCTGTTGTAGGCATTCACACGAAACAGCGCTTTAAAGACATGACCTTTCTGCAGAAGTAATATTAAATATAACAACAGACTAATTTTTCCTCAGGATCTTCTAAGACCTTGATATATTGTCAAGGTCTTAAAAGATCGCTAACCGCAATAATGAATAGTATCAAAACAAATAATATAACTAAATTGAGACAAGTTCGCAGGCTCACCTCTAATGCCTCGTTAACAGAAGCAATGGACCAGTGTGGAGCAAAATATTTTCTCTGACAGGTCTGATGGGAAGGAAGAAGATCCTTGCTTGCATATGACCCCATAGATTCACTGGTAATCGTCTCAGGACATGATTTTGAAAATATTCTTCCACCATGATCAGAAGAAAAAGGTGTCTGGTTTTGCATACTTCTACCATCCTGTGGTGCTGTTTGTTCGTTTATATGCATTGGCGGCAAAGAAATAAAAGCAACATTGGATGCTCTGGGCAATTGTTGCTCATTTGATGTGCCACTACTCCCCACATTTTCTGAAAGTTCAGCCCGTGATTCATTTATTGAACCACAAGCTGTTAAGAGAGAGAGAGAGAGAGAGAATTGGAGCCAGCACAACAAATCTCCTTACTGAACACATCAACTCCACAAATATATGGAAGATTTGAGGACGGGGAGAAGAGGTGGGACAAAAACTTAAAAACAACAAACCATATATAAAGTTCACATTCCAAATAGAGCAAGTTACGGTAGAAAAGTATGCAGATGTATGATCTAAATCAAAACATGTTTTCTGAAGACTATGAAAATTTTAAGAACATGGTATTTCCAGTCATACCAGTCTGTGCAAGTGGAAAACGGGGATAGTTAACATCATCTAGGTATTTCCTATTAACGGGTAAAAACTGGTTCTTGTTAACTGAGTTTTATGTAAAGTTTATGAGGCAATAGCGTAACAACTTTCAATTTTGTTTTCTATTCTATGGTACTTTGAGAAGAAAAAAATTAATCATCTTAAAAAACTGAAATAAGCATGGGCAGTAATTGTGATACCTTAACGTGTTCATCTGGTTTCAACACCCCCACGCTCCCCCCCCCCCCAAAAAAAAAAAACAAACAAACAAATCAAACAAGGAAAATAATCGAATCACTTAAGTGAATGTTCATGTGTTCCCTAGATGCAAACATCAACAAAAAAATATTTTTAATCTACAATACATTGTTTGATCAATGATCATTACTAAGAATACTAGGCCAAGTATTACTTTCTCCTCACCCCAAGGCCAAGGTTCTATACATCAACCGGCTCATTGGCCAATTTGTATGGGACTTTTAGCCTCCTGGTTTGGTTATCCACTTGTATACCGGTGCGAATGAAAATTGTGTGCAAAAGTGGGCGGCTTGCAAGAGAAACTGCTCTGAACCTTACAAAATACAGAATCACTAGCAAACCCTGCCAGTTCAAACTGCTAGATAAAGTAAACTTATTTCTAAATCAGTGTGCCGCATGGTAGACCATGTGCTGCACTAGTCCTTGTGGACACCAGTAACTTTGATTTGCCCAAGTATCCGGAGGCTTTCATTTAGACTTTTGGTGATGCCTCATAAGTCATAGCTTACAACGATGTGGGAATCAAAGCTTGTTTCTCAAGGCACAATATGCAAGAGACATGAGATTCAATGTACAAATGATTCTGTAAATCATTGTATTAATTCACTGAAAAATTATTTTGCTTTTATGTAATTCCCTTTTTTAAACCCATTAAATACATATGATTTTTTAATTGAATATATATAGTAATTAAAATTTCACGAGTTTAAGATAGTCAAAAATTGTGGATAGTTGCGTTTCATAGGGTTTGTGAATGGTTTCCAAAATTCAACCTCGTCACTCAATTCCTCACACTTTCTGGCTCTCCACTAGATACTCCTGACATCTGTACATCGTAACTAATATCGATTTGTCAACCATGACCCCAATACCCCAAAAAGGAATAAAGAAAAGAAAAGAAACGAAAAAATTTCCTTCCTTCTCACCATGTTACAAAGAAACAGATTATCCAAAATCTCATGATAGTTTGCTGTTATATATAAAGAAATACGTTTTTTATGCAATTGATAATCATACTATCGTGCAATTTTTTCTAAATTTTCTAAAAAGAATGAAAAACTGTCGCAACCAATCGTAAAAAATACTCCAAAAAAATATTGAGTATGTCTGGGTTTTTAAAAATATTTTCAGATACTTCTGATAACTGGGTTTTTTTTTAAAAATATTTTCAGATACTTCTGTAAAAATATGTGTCATAAACTTGTGTTACTAATAAAAGTTTAAATTTAGTGTAATATCATTGTACTTAATTCTGAGAAGGAAAAAAATTACACAGTTACAAATTATGGAATTCCCCATTGTGTTAAATTCCTGAATGGGTCCCTGGAAAGTTGAAGTGAAAATCTTAATATCCAACCCACCCACTATATCAGAACTGAATTTTACTCGCTCATAAGCCAACCAACTTCATTCAGTGCACCCAACTAAGTTCACGGAAATGGCTCGAACAAAATCCAAATAACATATCAAGCAATTCGACAAATATATGCAGTTGTGAGTATACCTGAAACGGAAGAATTTTGTTTGGATCGTCGATTAGATCGACGCTTCTTCTTCTTCTCCTTATCAACATCATCTGTCTTCTCAACATGAGACTGCTCAACAACCGTCCCCCTCATAATTTCGCCGATTATCCAAAATTGATAACAACCCACAAAATCCAAACGCCAAATCAATCGAAAAAGAAACACCCAAAAGAGATAGAAAAAAAAGTAGTGATTAGATTAAAGAACACCCCTAAGATAATCTAAGAGTCGGACTTCCTCCGATCGGTAAAAAAAATATTCACGGAAGAAACCGAATTGGGGAGATGGGGAGGAAGAAAAAACGAATGAACAAAGAATCAGAGGGCTGATAGAGATAGGGTTTTATATATATAATTGCAGAGAGAGATTTTGAGAGGAGAGTGGTTGAGGTTTGGGGGGAAGTCTAATAGTGTTGTGAGGGGTTGAGGGTTATTGAAAGGGATGGTATAATTGGTCGGTGAAGACATGGGCGCCGACTCATGATTCCTTTGTCTTCCCTCTTTTACTTTTTGCTTTCCCCCCACCCCTCTTTCTCACTCTCTCATATCCTTTGTGGCTTTTAGGTTAGGCAAATTAATGTTTGATGCCAGATAACGATAATAGAATGAGAAAGGACAGTTGAAAATAAACATTTTCGGTAACTTATATTAATGGTTCTTGTAATTTTTTTTAAATTTTGACTTTATACCTAATATTTCAATATTTCAACTGCAGCAAAAAAAATTAGGGTATTTTTTTTTTGTGTCAAATAGGTACAATTAATGGTTTACATCTTGTTTTTTGTGGATTGTGTACTCCTAGGAGCTTTTATGAAAAGTAAAAATGAAAAATTTAGGATATGTTTGGTTGCGTTTTTTAAAATTATTATTTAAAAACTATTTTATAAAAATAAATTTTAAAAATAAATTTAAAATATTTTAAAAAGAAAAATCACATTTGGTATACTATTTAAAAAAAAATTAATTACTAATCTTAACTGGCTAAATCAAGAAATTGGAAGAGACAGACGATAAAGACACGCTGCCGACGATGAAAGCACGTGGATCTGAGAGAGCCGCCGCTTATAGTCTCAGAGATCGATCGATCGAGGCACGATGCCGACCATGCTTGCACTTAATCGATTTCAAGAAACAGAGGTGATCGAGCCTGTGGAAGATCGAACCAACGGCCACAGGACGACGACAACAAACGATCCAAGATAACGCCAACGGCCACGGGACGACGACGACGACAAGCCATCCCAGACGACGCTGACGGCCACATAACGACGCCAACGACCGCAAGACGACAAGCAATCCAAGACGACGTCGACGACGAACTGTCTAGGACGGCGCCGATGACCACTGAAAATGACAACGAGCGATTCACGAATAGATCAGTGACAAACGAAAATGAGTAATAATGTGTTTTGATTTTGTAAGAAAAACAATAAAAAAGAAATGTGAAAACATGTTTTAGTTGTTTTGAAAAAAATTCCAATTTTAACTCACTTTTTTTATTTTTTTGGATAGTCTTTTTAAAATAATGCTAACAAATAGAATTTCAAAATTTTCAGAGTATAATTATCCAAAAATCATTTTTGAAAAAGCTTACCAAACAGACTATGCTCTTTTTTCTTTTCTCTATTTGCTTTTAAACACATCTACGACTTTAATCGCTCGCCACTCATCATTGCCTTCATCGTACTATTCAAATCGCTTGCCACTCACCACCATTTTCACGGCTTGCCTCTCCACGGCCATAATTATCATCAAAATGCCAAAAATAAAAATAAAATCACTTAACACCTCAAATAAATCACCGGCATCCATCACAAACCTTCACTCCAAATCCATAACCACCAAATCAGGGCTAGTCCTGGCTTTTTAGGACTCTTTGCTTGTGTTTGAACTATTTTTTTTATATATATTTTAATTTTTTGATTTTTTTTATAAATAAATAAATATAAAAAGATGTGAAAAAGTTATTTGAGGCCAAATCATTGAACTTTTTTAATGGCTTTTAAGCAAAAATTTTTTTAAAAAAACTAGTCCAAATATGGTAGACTTCTAAAATGGGACTTTATAAATTTTTATGATCAATTTAAAAAAAAAAAATCAACTTTAAGAATAAGTTATCCCATGAATTCAAAAAAAAAAAAACTTGATTTGTTAAAGTTTTTTTGTGTATTTTAATTTTTTTACTCTTTTTAAAAAAATGCAAAAGTTTGAACATATATGGCAAACTGTGTTTATGAAGACAAGTTTTTTTTTTAATCATTATTTGGTCAAAAGAAAGAAATATAATTTTTGAGTCGTTTATAACTAAATAACCATTTTACATTTCATATTTAACTTATTTAAAAAAAAAAAGAAAATCACTCTGGTTATAGCAAGAATTCACAATGTACAAAAAAATTTCATAAAAATCATCAAATAACTATTTTCCAAGCATAACTAATATTTCAAAACTAATAGTAAAATTTTAAAATTTAAGTAAATTACATTAATTTTTTTAAATATTTTAATTAAATATAATTAATTTTATTTTGATGAATAAATTATACTAACACCTCTTAACCGTAATAAATTGACGAAAAAATAATTTTAACCAAGCATTAAGTAGGGTTAGAAAAAAAATGAGGATAAGGAAGCGGCGCCGTGTAAGTCGCCGCGAAACCGCCGTGCTGGTCGCCGCCGTTCACCGCCGGCAAGAAAAAAGAAGCAGCGCGGATCTCCCCCTCCCCAAATCTCATCTCTCTCTCTGTTC